>JAQFZH010000108.1:0-51527 GCA_034695485.1 Entomobrya nivalis | reverse complement strand
ACTTATCTTAACTAACTGTCGCTCTCGAACCTCTCTCATCATCACATCATTGCTTCTTAGCATTACGTGACATAGCAGCTTCAAAGTTCGTATGTTAGTGGTTATATTCCAAAATCAGCTCAGAAATACAACTTGATATTTCTAAGAAAAAATCTAAGCAACCTATTTATAAAGTCCCATACAAAAAATAACCAACCCAACTGACATACACCGTATAGAGAAGGTATGGTTTTTGCACATGGATTAAGTAGCTAGTTGACTTGATGACATTTTATACAAATAATATGTCCATGAACTAGTCAGAGACGTAGTAATAGGCTAAGGCCAGAGTTTGCGCTTGTACAAGCTTATTTAAAAAAAAAATCATTCCATAATTTTACTTACTACAGAAATGTCTTGGTATGTCTTCATGTAAAGTAAGCCAAACATTTCCTTTTTAGATAAATATGCTTTGTATCATGACGAGTGTTTCAATTTGACACAATGAGCTTGTACTGTACATATCATAAAGTAATAAATAAGTAATAAATAAATTATTATCATGTTACAAATTCGCAAGAATAATGAAATTAAGATTACGACGTTGAATAAGAAAATATATGCACTCCTCAAAGTGCAGTTGTATATTTGTTGTAAATACAGGGATTGGTAAACATTTTTGACTTGACCGTTAAATCATTTTGTAGTTTATACCGCAGTACTGATAAGTGCAATTTATAAGTACTGACTTAAATAAGAATAGGATTATTGTTAAGCGTGTATACTGTCAACTTTTTGGATCCTGAGTGATTTTTGTCATCGATTTTACCCATGCCCGTTTTTATAAAAATATGAGATCATCATGCAACTCAAGCATATTCATTTCATACTCTCACAGGGCACTGTAAAAGCTTTTGACAAAGTTTGTTAAGCGTCATAAATATAAGTTATCGACGACCACTTTTCCTCCTATTGTGTTAAGTGTTGACCAAGTTTTACCAGCATGCGTCATGGTATATTTCATAACATATTAAGTTCCGAATCTGAATGAAATATAAACTTATTTAGGCCGCATTAACCAAGCAGTTAAGAAGCTTTTTATTCATAATTAAAAATATACCGTATTTAAAAACTCGAAATGTCGACAAACAAGACAACTCGCTCTGGAACTGGAGGAAAAGGTAAATTTTAAAATAATTTTGAAACTTAACTCATACCAACAATGTAACTTATTAAATTAATTCACGTGTATTATATGTATTATCGTTTATAATTAAATAGTTCGACAACGTCCATCAAATGTCCGTCACGAAGGCAAGGAAAATAAAATGACGAAAGTTGGTACTTCTGGAATATATTATTCAGATGACAAAATTTTGGGACAAGGAGCAACATCAATCGTTTACGCTGGTCATTATAAATCCCCTGAAAAACGAGCAGCTATAAAACGAGTATTTAGCAAGCGTGTTGACGTCTGTAAAATGGAAATAAAAATCTGGCAAACTGTAAACGACTGTGTTCAGCGAAAAGAGAACGTGAACGTTGTTCAGTTATATCACTGGATAGAATTTAGAGAGGCTGATGTCACAACATATTATTTCGCTATGGAACGAGCAACTTATAATTTGGATGGATGGTTAGAACAAATCAGAGTAAACGGGGATCGAGATTGGAGACCAAAAGTTATAAAATACATAAAAGACACCGTAAACGGCTTAAGTTGGCTACACACCAAACGTGTTATTCATCGTGATATCAAACCAGAGAACATCTTAATATTTTTCATCAATGATGATAGTAGTGAAACGGGAATGGCGAAGCTGGGCGATTTTGGAATATCGAAATTAATTACTGGTTCCTCTACAGGGACCGATTCGAATGGGAAAGGGACTTCAGATTGGATGCCCCCTGAAGCAATTAAAGCAATGAATTGTGGAAAACCATTTGAAAATACTAAAGCTATTGACATTTTCAGTTTAGGAACTACAGCTCATTATTCTCTAACAAAGGGAATTACTCATCCATTTACAAAATTAGGAACATGTATTTCAGTAAATATTTTAATGGAAGCCGTTAAGCCACTAAATCTTGGAAATGATGAATACATGGCAGACCACTTATTTCATTGGATGATGGCTTACAAACCAAATGATCGACCTAGAATTATGCAAGTTCAAAGCCATCCATTTTTTTGGAGTGTCACAAAACAGTTGGGATTTGTGTTGGATGTTGCTAAAAGTTTGGATAATTCTAGAAGCGATGAGTTTAGTGACGCGAAAGATCTAATGAACGGGTTTTACTTAGATAGACACCCAAATTTAAATTGGAAAGATGTTTTGGGCTCTACAGTGTATGAGTTATTGAAAAAGAGAAAAAATCCACCAAAACAGAAACAAAATTCTAAGGATATTTACAATGAAAAATATGTGTTTAGTCTTATCAAACTTATTCGAGATAAGGATGTTCATAATGCTGATCTGAATGATGAGCTTATCAGTGAAAAATATTTTGGGAGGAGGAATGAAAATGGGGATTTGATTTATTGTGAGGAAAAATATGCTCAGTTCTTTTTTAGAATGTTTCCGGATTTGGTAATATTTCTGTTTGTTTTCCTTATTAATGAAAATGAATTAGGGAAAATTAAAACTGTCCAGTCTGTAAAATTTAAGTATGGTTTAAATAAATACTGGGCAAAGATTCCTATAGTTAATCAATATTGAAATTTTTGGAGTATATATGTATTATATTACTTAGTATATATATTTAAACATAAATGCAAATTATATATATGTAGATAATAATTATAATTTATTTAAAGCAATTCAAAGCAAAATATGTTGATCTTAAATTCGATTCGTGTACAATTGCATTTGTAAGTGCTAATCATTGCATGCCACATTTTAGCCACGAACATGAAACTCAGAACAAGACAAATGTAAATAATCGTTCAATTGCAAACTTTTGTGCTTATCTAATTTTCACCTGATCGAAATATAACTATTTGCATTATACAATAAATACTTAATTCTAAATTCGTAGAATACGTACTTTTTATCGCAATTTTATGAGTAATCCAAACCAAACACCGTTTTTACACGGATTGAGCGGATATCATGAAATCATTTTATGCAAACCTGCTAAGAAGGACGACGCCTTTATTACGCCAGGAATAACTCACAATGTCTTTGCTACATTTCGTTACATTTGTGTTGGGTTATTATGCATCATGTGTAGTTTCTCATAATATTTCTCTAAATCCTTTAAATCTACCGATTTGTCCATCATCTGAGAGTGAAGGGAGTGAAGGTGAAGGCCCATTGAAACCATTTGTAGTAGGAGGAACACCCGCGGATCGGTATGAGTTTCCCTGGTTAGTAAATTTAATAGTGACAAAGTCAGCTGGTTCTGAAATATGTGGAGGATCCCTAATAGATTGGGTATGCTATTTATTAATTAAAAATTTATTGTAAGAAGTATTGTATACAATAACAAATTACATTAACCTAAAGTTAAAATTCAACTAAACTGCATACCAATCAACGTGAACTGCATTTAATGCTCACGCATAAAACATGCAGAATCTAGTCCTAACTGCTGCACATTGTGTCAGCGAACTAACTGATGATGGCTTTAAAACGTTGGAAAACAAGAACGTCAAAATAACCGCGGGGGACTTTAATACCAAATGCAATGACGGAACCGAACAAGTTTCTTACCCTGAGGCTATTATCATTCACACAAATTATAAAAATACGTAAGAAAAACATTCCTTTATATTCGAACTCAGTCAATTCTTGGGTTCTGTATATTAATTATTTTGTGTTCTAACAAATTTAAGTGATCAGTCACTACTCAATGATATTGCTTTGGTAATACTGGAGCAAGGATTTCAACACAGTTTGGCAGTCCGTCGAATACCTTTGTCTTCATTTAATATTATTGGTATGTGAGTATAGTTTGACTGTAATTTTTATAGCTACTTGTAGAATATGACATTTTGAAGATTTTTTACTGTACAGATGAGAACGCTATAACAACTGGAACCGTTGCAGGTTGGGGCTCAACTCTACCTGATTCGGAAATTGCCAGCAATGTTCTGATGAAAGTGACCATACCTGTTGTAAAAACTGGGAACTGTATAATGGATGTGGAAACACAGTTTTGTGCAGGCGGATCAGGAAAGGACTCATGTCGGGGTGCGATAATAATATGCATATGTAATTAATTTACTCTAAAAAAAGATTCTTTTAACTTGTTTCGTTTCTGTAACGTTAAATTAGGAGACTCCGGTGGTCCTTTTATGTGTGGAGATGAAGAATATTTTGTTTGTGGAATAGTGTCTTATGGACCTGAACTCTGTGGTGAAAAGCCAGGTATATAAGCCATTAAAGAAATATAGCTTTGATGAATATATAGAAATATAGACTTTTTGGCTTTGGAATAATTTTTATAGGAATTTACACTAATGTTTTCCCGTATCTCGGATGGATTGCCCAACATCGTACCGGAGATATAGCTTATGGATCACCACATTTACCTTGGTGGTTGTATATCATATTTATAACTGCGAGCATCATAGTTTTTGGGGCAATTGTTACTATATTGTTTACCATTTTCAAAGGACGTAAACATACTTCTGGCTTTGTAAACGTTTCTTTTAGCTCAAGTAATAGCCTAGCCTAATAAGATCTTGTGTACAAAAGCAAGTATCATATTCATATTTTGTCTACTATATTTGTCCTCTACCTTTTCGTGCCCTTTTCCCAAATTTGTATCATATATAGAAAAAAGTGTTTACCTTATCCAAAGATATAAACAATGAAATTTACAACTTTAGCCATTCATAATATGATGTCACCAATGTAAAATATTAATGTGCGGAATTTTTATCTAGCTTCTTTGTACTAAAAATCAAGCCGTACATTCAAATGATTCGTTGGCCTTAACATAACAACTCTGATCGTTATTGTGTTTTATATTGAAATCATAAAGTAAAAATACCAATTTAAGTAGCATCGTGTATGAATAACTTTTAACAGGAAATATTTGCCCAGTTCCATATCTAATCTATTGACATTGACTTCGCAGTCGAATATGCACGTAGAATTCAATGAGCTTATCATTTGCGCACTTAACATGTACAATCAAATGATCAAACAGATTTTTTTACGTAGTTGGGGTTTAGGTAAACGTAAAAACAATACTCGTGACTAATAACTGTCCACAGCATCGCATACAAATACCATTAGTGCTGTGTGAAGGTTCTATATACAAGTGCGAGTTCTTAGTTTACCTAAATTCAAATCCATTAAAAATAAAAACCTTTGTTATTAAAGTTTTTCTTGCACTTTTGTGCTTAATTCAAAATCTAACAAATGCAGACAATTATACAAAGGTATTTACTCCACCAGCCTGTCAAGAAAATAGTGCAAATGACACTCCCATCAGTGTTTCCGTTATTGGAGGTAACATAACTGATCGAAACGAGTTTCCGTGGATAATAAATATTAGAATCGCTAAAGACAACTTTATAGGATTTTGTGGTGGTTCACTTATCGATTGGGTATGTATACGAATTAAATGTTTAATCCGTCAATTTTTAAGTTTAAGTTAATATTTGAAAATGTACTCTTTTTATTTTAGGATTTAATTCTTACTTCAGCACATTGTCTAGTGCATAAAGATACCAAAAAAGTTAAACCCATGGATACTTCAAGCATTTTAGTAACAGCAGGGGGCTTTGATACATCTTGTTTTGATGGTTGGGAACAATATGGCCATCCGGAATCAATATTGCTCCATCCAAAATACGACCAGTATGACAGCTAAATTTTTAATTGCGTTTTAAAATTTCAATGTTAATTATAATTTTTGAAACAGTTTTATTTAAACTCACAGAACCTCATCGCTTAACGATATTGCCTTAATTAAAATGAAGGTTAAGTTTAACAAAACGAAAGCTGTTAGACCGATACCCATTCCGTCATATAATATTTTAGGTATGTATACACATATATTTATAAATGTTGTGTATGACAATGAAATGTACGCATACATTTAATTTTGTTTGCAGAAGACGCCACATCGGGCATGGTTGCTGGTTGGGGTTCTACTGAAACAGAAACTTTTTCTAAAATCTTGCGTAAAGCTAAGCTTGAAGTATTTAAAACCAACAACTGTAAATTGGCCAATGCTACAACCCAATTCTGTGCCGGCGGACGTGGGAAAGACGCGTGTAGTGGTATGAAACTTAACTTAAGTATCTTTTTACTCGGAAACGTGAGATTGAATTATTTATTTCATTTGTAGGCGACTCTGGAGGCCCTTTAATGTGCAAAGATGAGCAATATTTCTTATGCGGAATAGTTACAAGTGGAGTGAATATTCACTGTGGCATATATCCAGGTACTAGAATTTTAAACTAATTTACTTGCTTAAGCTGTGAATTGTTGATAAAAACTTTTTGTAATTTTAAAATATTTTTCAGGAACATACACGAATGTGTACTCATACATTGACTGGATTATAACAAATCGAGACTTCGAACCTTCTCCTGGCAGTCTTCCGTGGTGGCTATATATTGTAATTATCTCAGCAGGAGTGTTTGCTACGTCTTCCATAGCTTTATTTATTTTCTATCGAATTCGAAGAAGGAAAAGATTGTCTGAAACACGATTACTTGACAATGAAGGTGATTAGCAAGTTTGTTAAAGGTCTAACATCTTGTGTCGTAGTTTAGTTTTGTGATTGCATTTTTAATAAAAATAAAGTCGTTAAATAACAACCTTGGTAATCCTTTATTTTGTAAAAAAAAGTTATGATATGATCACATTGTGGAATGGTTATCATGTGTCATATAATCGGATTTAGCAATTCTAGAACGAATACATGCACTTTAAAATAAATATGTGGCTGATAACCATATTATTTGTTTTCGTGTGCAATTAAATTTTATTCGATTGATTTTGCACTTGTGACTTCATACTTAATAGTTGTGACTATTGTTTAATAGAAAAACGTTTTGAAAAGTGTAAACATGCAACAAACGTAAACGTTTAAACAAACTCCACTTATCAAGCGCTACACTGGATAAGTTGAAACATTTGTTGGTAAATAATTTTATACATGTCATTGACATGAGATTCAATATCATTTGCAGTCCAATTTATTGTTTAATATTTAGCATCGAGATATCGAAGATATAACCATGCACTTTTGTTTGTTTGTTTACATTTTTGCTAAAATATGAAACTAAAAGCTGAACATAAATTATTTTAGTGTCATTCTTTTCATTTGATACATTGCGTGAACATTTTGCTGTGTGTATAGATGAAATATTGTGAAATCAAGATGGAAATTTGCGTTTTTTTAGTTCGGTTTGGAGGTTTATTTTTGCTTATGTCATTTCAAGTCGGTGCAATAAATAACAAGCATGTAGAAAATTTACCCATTTGCCGAGTACACGACCAACAAAATACTTATGGTGTACATATGATCCGCCGTTTTGTAGTTGGGGCAACCGTAGCAGGTCACCATGAGTTTCCATTGATAGTAAATATAAGACTTGCTACCAAAGTTAGGCCACATTGTGGTGGTTCTCTAATTGATTGGGTGTGCTAAATTAAATTATACATTTGTTTATAATTTTAAATTTAAACCTTATAGTCTAAAAAGTATTTGTTTAATTTCAGGACTTAATTGTTACAGCGGCGCATTGTTTACATTACACAGATACACTGGAACCCATTGATAAAAGAAATATAATTTTGACAGCTGGGGATTTTAATACATCATGCATTGACGAATGGGAACAAATTGGTTACCCAGAATCAATTGTAATTCACCCAGAGTATCAAAGGTATGACTTGATATTATGATTTTTAAATAATACACAGCAAATTCGTTAACGGTGCGTGCTAATGTCTCTTTTTTGTAGTACACCAATTCTTCACGATATTGCTCTGATTAAAATCAAACAAAAGTTTAATTATACTGAAGCTGTACAACCCATATATTTACCGTCCTATAACATTTTAGGTAAGCAGAAAGCCTAAATTAAACAGCATCTTCCGAATAACAAAAATACACAATAACTCACCACTATCTTTAATAATATAAACCAAATTCATAGAGCATGTTCAAGAGGGGATGGTTATTGGTTGGGGTTCAACAGAGACCAAAACATATTCAGAAGTTTTGCTTAAAGCTTACATTGGTATAGATAAATCCCTAGGTTGTGTTTTAAACGATAAAAAATCGCAATTTTGTGCTGGTGGTGACGAAATAGATTCATGTCAAGGTAACTTTTAAGCGTATAAACTACCCTACTCGAATACATACACATACAACATAGTTTAATTTAAATACTTGAGATATTTTAATATTCGGTTAGGCGATTCTGGTGGTCCATTCATGTGTCGGAATAAGCAATACTTTTTATGTGGACTTGTGTCGTTTGGACCTCAAAACTGAGGATTCGCTCCAGGTAGTTTAAATTACTGAACAGGAACATATACTAATGTTTACTCGTACCTTGACTGGATAGCGGAAAATCGAAGATTTAAGCCTACTACAAGTGCATTCCTTACATTTAGCATTTATTTCATAGTAATGCTATTTATGACACTTATTTGTTTGTCAATGGTATACATCGGTTTTAGACTTGGAAGTAGATCTCAAAGTAATGACACAGAATCATTAGTACATTACCATTGAAAATAACAGTCTGTTTGTTCTTAAATGTAGATAAATTTATAACTAAAAGTTAAATAAAGTCCAAGGAAATCCTAATATGAAATACTCACATTTGCTATTTGCTACTATGCTATGCATTTTCTCATTTTCGCACGAATATAAACACAAGATGAGTGGAAAACGACGCTTACATGTCTTCAATTTATATTCTAAGCGAATTTATTGACATAACTACATACATATATTCTTTAAGACAATCTAAATATCTGCGAGATCTCAAAAAACGGAAATGAATAGCAACAAAATTAAAACATCAGGCGCATTTCAAAGCTTTCAAGACCATTTGGAATGGGACATGTTTCTGTTTCTTGACGACTACATGACTTTTTTCTACTGTGCAAAAATTAGATTAAGAAGACACGAGCTCGTTGATTGCGTGCTTCTACAAAAAGCACAAAAAAGTGTTGTTCTAAATGATGGGCAGTTATGCATGTTTGCCTTTGCAAACCAATTCTCATGCGTGCACTTTACAGTGCTTTTCTGCACGTTTTTGTAGATGTGAAAACGTTTTCTGTATTGTTTTGGTTTCAGCCAAGCCAAGTGGAAATGTATAATTGTGGAGTTGATTTGACTGGAAATTAATTAAGTGAAAAAATTGACAATTAATTAGTTGAGGTCTGTCGTGTGATTTAATGTGACCATATTAGGTAAGGTTATCAGGTGATTTCCATGTATTTGCGTAGAGTTTATTTAGTTGTTAAAACAACTCAAATTGATAAAAGTTGACAAGTTGATAAAATTATCAAAAAGTAGTGGTCACTTGTATTGTGGTGTGGTCAAGATCATTAAGAGGTGTTCATTTTAATTAAAAACATTTTGCTGTCTGTTTGTTAATTAATCTGATGTAAATAGAGAGTGAATTTGCGATATTTTAATTTAGTAGTGGTTGGTATGCTGGAGTTGTGATTTTGATTTTTTTGTGCTCTGGTATCTTTCCAGGTTGGTCATTAGTCATCTGTTGAAGAAAAATCTTTGGACGAGAACCTGGTGGCCGGAAGGCGGACGCGATGGCTGATTTTAATTTAAGCGATAAGATGCATCAAATGCATTTACAAACAGGTACAATTAATTTTACTGTAGTTTTCTTTGTTTTTCAATCCCAAGTATATAAATTGAATGTCTAAAAATGTTCTTATTTTTATCTTGTCTAAACACTATTTGTAGAAAATGATGAGACTACCGAGCTTGGCTTTTATTCTGACGATGACGACACTGACGACCCAGTTTCTTCAGACTTTGATTCTGACGATGGTGAAAGCGATGACTCAATCCCAATTGACAGTGTCATTGACTCTGACGATGGTGACGAACCAGATGCCCTTCTTGGCGATGCTTTAGTTCACATCCTTCTTCCAAAGCAAACACCGGGACAATCACAGCCCAACTTGGAAGAAATTGAACAATTTTTACTACGAACTTTTACCAAATCCTTCAAAAGAATGCTCTCCGAAATTTCCGTTCCTCATCTGGAACCAGTCAAGATAATGCTAGAAAAATGGGGATCCCTTCAACCCACTTCCTGGAACCTTGCAGAATTTCTGGACACCTTCCCAGCGGAAGTGGCTAAACTTCAGAACGAAGTTACCATCCCAATTTACCTACGCCATCAAAACTGTGCTCTTCTAATTACAAAGCTTGGCGATTGCGACGAAAAATCAAGAATTACCATTTCCACATTCCGATGTTCACTACCTTCAGCACTTGCCATGTCAAATGTGGAGCAGGAACTCTGTGTGGAACTTCCAGAAACGATGGAAACTATACAAAATATCGACATGTTGGCAAGCCTTCCATTTGCCCAGCAGCTTCACGAGCTTGCCATAAAAGAAATGGACATTTCCATGGGAAAATCCTCGAAAGGAGGATCCGAGTTCACTCAAACCAGGGAAGTGGCAGATCCAAAACTTGTTTCAGATTGGATAGTCGGCTTGCTTGTTCCTTCAGAAGAAAATTCAGAACTACAGCAAAGTAACTTGAAAATTCAAAAGAAGTTTAAGGACCAAGTTTCACTCAATGAAGCCATTGGATCATCCAAATCACTCCCATTTCGGCGATCTGGAATGTACATGGCCTTGAAAGGTGGTGTTCATCTGAAACTTTTGGAAGTTCTGGGGTCTTCCAAAGAGGAAGCAAAACTGGTGTACAAAATAGTCATGCTTAGAATTTTAAGTAATGTCGCTAGTCAGTTTCCAGTGAACGACATGATTGACGTGGATCTCGCCACTCAAATTTTGGCAAAGCTGGGCAGACGCGTGCAAAAGCTGGTGAAATTGTGTAATGAAGAAACATTTCCCATTTCAATTTTGGCAATGAAATTGAAGAACAAGTGCTTGGAACACGTGGTATCCACAGTTGATCGGTTAACTAATAAAATGAAAATCATTTGGAATCACGTAACGAAAAATAATCAAATTCCGGAGATCCCCAATAGCCCGGTTTCCCTACCAAGTGAACATCTTCCAGAATACTTTCATCATCAAATTCCGGAATTGGACCGATTTCTCCAGAAATTGAAAACAGGCTCATCCTCATCATCCCGCACTAAAAAACAAATAAATGAATCTGAAGTGTTTCGAAGGTACGCCACCAACAATTCAATTATGGAAGCACAAGGACAAGGGAAAGAATTGTCTAGGATCTTCACGACGTCGTTGCCAACCTCCTCCGCCTTTGTATGGCTGTACGACACGGAGAATTTTATTAAGTATCACTGCACTTCACAGAATATTGAATCCTCTGAGATCTCCAAACTTTTCTTTGTGTACCTCTCAAATGCAAAATTACATTACAGTAACGACCCTTTAGGCCAGAGTCAGATTTACTTGGTTTCGTTAAAAGTTTTGGGGATTTTGGACAGAATAACTACAGAAGCCATCCCACTCTTGTTGAATTACAAACCAGAAGTGAATGTGACATTATTTGACAATCTCTTGTTACCTTACAAGAAGGACATGGACCTGTTGGATAAGTTGCTGGCGTACTTCAGGAGCCGCGAGAAGAACGCCCAGTTTCCTGGAATACTAAACAGTACTGTGGTGGATGGCTGTACTTTTTCTGTGCAGTATGCTCGTCAAAATGAGGAAATGATTAATCTTCGGAATAAAATTCTTGAGGACACTGAAGTAGCCATTGAACGAAAATATGTGGAAATTGAGGCAGCCATCAAAACTTGTAGGGAATTGCAACGCAAAATTAAAGACTATGGTCCTTGTGTCTGTGAGTATGTCAATGAAAGGAACTATTCTAAACCAAACTGGCCACTTGAAATGGTTTTCAAAAAATGTGGCAAATGCCATCTTCAGGATTGGCTCGATTCTCATCGAAAATCTGTTACAAGGTACGAGAGACCCCTTCCCCCACAACAGATTTTGCAATGGGCAGTCATTTTTGAGCTGATGATTCCTCCGCAGTTTGCAATTTTTCGGGATTATTTGGCCCAGGTCAAGTATATGCTTTGGGGGGATAGTATTTTTAGTGGGGGAAAAAATAATGTGAAGCAACATTGGCTAAAGTATCGAAAAATTTCCTGTTACCTAAGAAATGCTGCTGGAAAGTATATTGAAATTGGAAGCAATTCAATGCCTGCGTCTGCTACTTGCTTTACCAAAACTGCACCTTTGGATGTGCTTCTAAATAGCCGAGAAGAATATATAATAGAGAATGGCATGGGATGTGTCTATTGTTACACCGGAAGTGAGAGGACATCAAAATTTACCATTCAGAATGAGTGCTCATTTAAGCTGGACACTACTGTCTATCATCAACGATACTACAAATCCAATTTGCAAATTACTCTGGAGTCTACGATGCACACACAGAACAGGATCCTGGCTAGCCAAAATGAGTGTCACCAGAAACTAGCTGTGGAGGAGTTCATCGCATTTGGAAGTCTTCGTGCTGGACATCGCATACAACTGAGGAACCTTTTCGAAGCCATTTTCACAGGATCATTATCTCTCGAAAAAGAACCAGTATTAGCCCTCATATTACAAACTATATGGCAATCGGGACCCCAGGATAAGATAACTAACGAAAGAGAGTGTCATTTGGATTTCACTTGTGAAGACACTCAATTTGCTGAAGAATTTCTGGATATGTTGAACAAACTTGTGAAGACCAATGAAGCCAACTACAGTAATCCTTTGATTGTGCTGGTTGCTGTGGCAATCACAACACGGATATCAGATTTAAATGAAGTTTTGCAAGATAAATGTTACGGCTTACTGAAGAACTGGAGAATCATTATGGCCAAATGGATTTTCAAACTGGAGGCAGCTATGGATAAACCGGAAGTTGCTTCTATTCATGGAGGGGTGGCTTCACTGCGAAAAAATCTAATGGAAATCGTTGTTTGTTCCATGCTATCTTATAGCGTTGCTGACCCTAAACAGGTTCCCAAGGTAATGAAGGATGAAGAAGATGTAGTGCATTGGCTGCAATCATTATTTCAATGGAACCAGTTGGAGAATCAGCCGGTTCCAGCGTCGGGTTTTTTCAAACTTGTTCAAAATTTGGTGAAAACTATACCTCTTCGCATGCAATTGGAAAATTATATAGCTGCTGACGATTCCCTGATAGTGGAATCCTTTAAAACTTTTATTCTTCAAAAATGGAATAAAGCCAGAGAATGTTCGATCAAATCGATAAGCAGTCCATTCAAATCCAACAACAAAGATAGCCTTGTGCTTGTGGAATATCTGGAATCTGCAGAGGGAGTAACTCATCAAATCACTTTTGATTTCATCCGAGGAGCATTTCTGGTGAATGGCTTCTGTAGATCAACACTTCCGGTGGAGATTAAGGATCATCAGCTTTTCCGGATGTATTTTAAGGACGCAACCAATTTAAGGATTCAACGAGACAATGCTCATGTTACAAGAACAATAGTTCCGTTTCACGGAAGACATTATGAATTCCATCAAAAAATCATTCAAGGAACAACACCATTCCTAAATTGGAATAGAGGAGCACGTGACAATCCTGAACTAGTCATTAAAGAAATTCCGGACGAAGCGACTACCACCACAGCCTCCAAACTGGTTTTGTTGGATCCACAAATATTTTCATCTGGTGTTTTGGCTAACTATTTCATTGAAAATTATTTTCACTGGCTGGACACCACCAAAGAATGTGTATATTTCAGACCGACTACAAATCCAAAAAATGACCATACGCATCACTACATCTTGCAACGCGTGTTCATAGGCCAACAACCTGTGTGGAAACTTTCTGATGTGATAGCAGATGAACAGATTTTGGCTATCCATTCAACTGGATTCCAGCAAATTACCGCAGTGCTGGGCCGTCTAGAATTGGAGAAGTACATAAACGTAACCCATCATCAGGAAAACTTGACTTCAACGGCTACTCTGAGAAGATACAATCTCCGGTTCACTTTGGATCAAAATTATGAACATCAGTATTTAGAAAGCGTGGAATATCCGGGTTACCTTGTTTCCAGTGACCAGAGTAGCCTTGGTACTTTAGTTGGACTTGAGCAAGGTTTGTTGCTGGAAAATGGAGAAAAAAGACTTATTCTTGTGCCACACTCATCCATAAAATATCATAATGATGGGCCCGGAACATTTCATCAAAGTTGCTCAATTAACTTATCAGGAAATTTGCGGCAACCCCCGTGCTTTTTATACGAAGTGGATGATGTACTGAAAAGACTGAAGGCACACAATAGTAAATCGGCTTGGTTGTATCTTGCTGCCTTACATGCTGTCACCTCATCGCCCTTTTTTCCTGATCCTTTTACCGAGGTCACTGGAACAGAAATGGCGATCAAGATATTGCAGTCGGCTTGTGTGTGGTCTTGCGCACCGTACGATAAAGAGTCCCTTGCAGCTTTACAGTTTATAAAGACATTGTCGCCAAGCCGGAAGTGGTATGGTAACTTGGACAACAAAGCTATGAAGATGGGAACCATGGAAAGTACAAGTTGGCCCGCTGGTTTACCAACAATGGTTGCCTATGATGGATATGCAGTAATTGTGAACAAGCTTATTGAAGATAGTGAGACGTTGGCAATGCTTCACAGTCAACAAATCCCGAAAGCCAAAAATGATGCCATTGAGGAAGAAGAAGGGTCGGAGGAACCACTTAGGTTGAGAGGCTACTTCAGATACTTGTCCATGTACAACTCGATCGCAGCTCTGCAAAACCATTCCCACTTTACAAAGTTTCAACTGTACTTGATAGAACATACTGGAAAAACGTCAAAAAATCATTCATTTCCGTTAAGGGTATCATCCCGGAACCTGAATATTTCTAATCTCCAATCCATTTCGTTTGTATCTCTTACCCAGTCCATGGAACCACTAAAGAATTCAGACATTTTCAAGAAGAACAATTTAGTTTGGTTTGTAATTACAAGCAAACCCCTTGACTGTAAGACTCCAAAAATTTCATTGGACCATTCTGGAGGTTTGCAAGACCTGCTTAGTCTTGATTTCCGGTTCAACTGGCTGCGACTGTACAACATGGCCACTTCATGCAGGACCTCGGAGGATGTACACTTGTTTGGAATAATATTATCAGCAGCTGCCTATCGTGGGGCGCCGTTGGAACAAGTGGCAAATTTACATTGCATATCTGTAATTTCCTGTAAAGGTGTCACCGATCTCCCTGCCATTCCCAGTAGTTCAGGTTACTCAAGTCCCTCTAGCAATGAATATGAAATGGAAACAGTGAAACAAATTCTGAGGGAAAATGCAAAGCCGTTTACAGCCCTTCAAGTTCCTGTTTATCCAACTGAACCGACACATGCACGTTACTGTACATGCTCGTTGGAGGATTTGAGCAAAGCCAGTGAAGATCGCAGAAAGGCAGAGAAAAAATATGAAAAGGATTTAGAAGAGTATAATAGTCAAAAAACAGCATATGAACAGGAAATTAAGGAAAGTTGCGCAGAGTTAAGTAGGTATTTCAAGCAGAAATTCTGGCCTTGCGAAAGTATTTCACTGGAATCTGTGTGGGTAATGTTGGAAGGTCTGAGTTTTTGCTCAACAAAAGTCGTCAACGAGATGAATAAGATGTTAGCTTTTTGGTACTGGAACTACAAACTGACATTGTTTGTTGCTGAGGTTCAGGTGAAACTTAATTTGGTTTGGGATAATGTGGAAAACTTGGAAACAGAGGACGAGGCACCTTTATTCACTTTGCTTACTTTACAACAAAAATGTTCTCAGATTCATTTGAAGATTGGAGGCAGCAATGTTAGCTTGGAAACACTTGAAAGTTATCTGGATGTTGATGTGATCAAAGTGAAGAGATGGATGGAAGTTGGCGATATCTTCAAAAGTGGCAGAGGAAATTGGCCTGAAAACGAAATCGATTTAAGACTAGAATCCTACGAAGACGTTGAAAAGGAAGTGAAGCAAGATCTTTGGTTGCAACGAGAATCGTGCAAGGAGGCCGTGAAGAAAGTGAACGAAGATATTTTGAAAATGCTGACGAGCACTATTCCAAGTACAATACTTTATCAGACAGGAATCGCTCCCCGAATTTCTCCGCTCTGCATCCTGAAAACATTGGCCACTCACGACAAAAGTAAATGGAGAAGAGCTTCAGAGGCGGAACGTATTGCATTTGTGTATGCTGGTGCGCTTGGAGTAGTCTGGTCACATTATAAACGACTAAACAGGTGCCTGAGCGCCCAAAGTGAAGGGGACTTTCGAAGGGAAATTGGTAACTATGGGCATCTAGACTGGAGTCCCAAGGAACATCCAGAATGGCTTCTCTTGGAACTGGAACTAGACATCATGATTCGTCCAATTCAAGTCAAAGTTGCCAAGCAAATGATCCAGATGCCTAATGGAGGAAATGGAGTGACGCAACTGAACATGGGGGAGGGGAAGACATCTGTAATAGTTCCAATGCTTTGCGCAACTCTGGCAAAAAGCGCGGATCAACTCTGTCGCGTAACCGTGCTGAGCTCCATGTTCAAAATGAATTTAAGTAGCTTGACATTTTCGATTGGAGGGTTACTCAACAGACGTATTTACTGGATGCCTTGCCGACGTGATATGGAAATTGATTCAAAATGCTTGAATAACATTTGGGAAGCGTATGCAGAATGCTTGAGGAAAGAGGGCGTGGTTTTAACACTTCCGGAATACAGACTTTCCTTTCGACTTCTCGCCTACGATAAAATGTACAAGAAAGAATGGCAGTTGGGTCGAGATATGTTGATAGTTGAGAACTTTTTAAGATACACTGTCAGAGATGTGCTGGACGAAAGTGATGAACTATTCAACGTGAAATATCAATTGGTATACACCATTGGTGCTCAAGTTCCTGTTGATGGAGGGCAACTGAGATGGCTTACTTGCCAGAAAATATTGGGCATTGTACAAAACGTGGCACCTAAGCTACTAGAGTACTATGGCACTGGAATGGTGGAATTTCAGGAGCAAAGACGACCTCATGAATTTGCAACATTTCGGTTGCTTGGAAATGAAACTTGTTTGAAAAGATTCCGGGAGCTTGTGTCTGACTCGGTTTTGGCGGAGGTGAGGATTTCCGAAACAGACAGATGGGTTGTGAAGAAATTTCTAATTGAGGATCAAATAGAAGAGGAGGAACATCTACAAGTTTTGAAAACAATTTTTTCCGACGACAACCCAGACATTTTGAACGAAATTCTTCTTATTTCTGGTTATCTCCGTCGAGGTGTTTTGGGACTGGCTTTAACGAAACGTTGGCGAGTTGAGTATGGCGTGAATCCAAAACCAAATTTTCCTCGGTTAATGGCCATTCCCTTTCGTGCTAAAGATGTGGCTGCAGAGAAAACCGAATTTGGTCATCCCGACCTTGCCATTATCTTGACTCACCTTAGCTATTATTATTCAGGTCTCAATAACACACAGCTGAAGGAAGTTTTTGACATTCTAAAAAGGAAGAAGGAACCAGAAGCTATGTACTCACGATGGATAGCCAAAATCCCGGCAAAATATGTGCCAGACTCCTTGAACCGCTATCTCAGTCTCAATATGAAAGATATGAATCAAAAAGTTGAACTTTTTCAAATGCTCAGGAAACATAAAATGGTAATCGACTTTTGGTTATCCCACTGCGTCTTGCCCCGAGAATCAAAACAGTTTCCAGGAAAACTTGTGATGACAGCTTGGGACTTGTGCTATGAGCGTCAACGCTTTCCAGTCACTGGCTTCAGTGGGACCAACGACTCCCAAGTATTACTCCCACTCATGATAACCCAACAGGATTTGGAAGAATTGCAAAGTACGAACGCTAACGTGGAGAAAACTTTACTTCAGCCGGAAAATGGAATGAATCACAAGGGGTTCCCGATGGGGGTGACGTGCAAACAAGTTCTGGAGACTATGATGGAAGATCAACTAACCGTTTTAATAGACGCTGGAGCATTGATGCTGGAATGCAGCAATGAACAAGTTGCAAATCTTTGGCTGAAAGTGAATCCAGGAATCGAGGCTGCAGTGTACTTCAGTGAAAACAACGAGCTTCTTGTCAAAACTAGAGGAGGTATGAAAGTTCAAGACACTGCGTTTGAGGTGTCGCCTTACAAAGGTCGCCTGGACAAGTGCGGTGTATTTCTGGATGACCAGCATACCAGAGGCACTGATTTCAAATTTCCTGTGGGGTCCAAAGCTTGTGTGACAGTGGCGACGAGAATGAAACGAGACAAGCTCATACAAGCTTGTATGCGAATGCGGAAATTGGGACAGGGTCACTCTGTCACCTTTTATCTTTCTCATGAAGCACATGACAAAATTGGGGGTGGGAAGATAACCACGAAAGCCGTCCTCGATTGGGTTTGTCAGAATACTAGGGAGAGTAATCAAGATGGGTTACTGTACTGGGCTTTGGCTGGAAGGAATTATGCCCAGAGACTGGCTGCTGAAGATCTTTTTCATTTTCCATCTCAGCAGGTGCCTTTTAAAAAACATGATTTACATGATGAAAACAGCCCATCGATAAATACAAAGATGTCAACTTTAGCTAATCAGTGTGTGGATGACGAAGTAATCAAGCTAGTGGATTTGTATGGACAATACACTCAAATGGAACTTTTGACCAAACTCATTCCTAAATGGTTCGACTCGACAAGACGGAAATTGTATGAAAAGTATGGATGTAAACCATTTAATATGGCGATTTACTCAAGACTACTTCAGATCCGGGATGCAGTTACACAAAAATGTTTGGCTAATGTTCCAGAGAAGATGCATATGTCCTCCAACTCTGGTGACATGATGGAGGAAGAACAGGAGAAGGAATTGGAACTTGAAAAGGAGGTTGAAGTAGAGGTCGAGGAAGAAAGACAAGTGGAAAGACCCCGCAAAGTTAGAGAAGCCCTTCATCATTTGCACGAAAAAGTTATACAATTCGCAAAACATGGCGGAGAATTGCACGTAGATGATGACTGTTTTGTAAGGCTTTGCCAGATTTTTGAGAATACAACATTTTGGGGTGAAGTGCAACCAGATTGCTGGTCCGGAAGAGTTTATGCAACGAAAGACTTCATTTCAACGATTGACAGGATTGACGCAAAATATTACAAAACTGATGATTATCTGCGTCCAATCAGGTACTTGATTTCGTATCTGCCTTCGGATGGGTCATCATCATCACCATCAGAAACATTACAATTACTTGTCATCAGCCCTTTTGAAGCCAATGAACTTTTGCCCATTTTTCAGAGCAGTCAAACAACCGTTTGTAGTCTACACATGTTTACAGCGCGGCGTTCTGAGAAACAAGATTTGCTTTTGAATAATGGTTCTCTTCAGCTTCCTTTTTCAAGGTGGCCTTGGTTTTTTCAAATCGTTGACTCTAATAGTGAAGACATGATGTCACTGCTTCTCGCATCCGGAAGTCTGTATTTCATCGAATGGCGTGAACAACGGACATTCACTAACTATCTTGGCTTGTTTATGCAACCATGGGCCACCAAATGGTTAAGTAATGCATTTTCCCAAGGATGGATTACTAAATCGGGATTTCTACTTCCTCAGTACTGGCCATCGTGGTATAAAGCTTTCAGAATGGATCCCAGTGGTCTTGTCAAGAAAATTTTGATGTGTCGGTATTCTGCTGTTAGCGAAGTATCTCATGTGATGCGGCTTTTGGATGAGAAAAGATATGTGGAAGTGCCCTCGGACTTTTAAACAATGTATCAAAGAATGTATTGTGCCACTTGACCCTTTTACTTATGGAATTGTAAAACACATTTAAATTAAATGACTTTGTAATTAAATTATTTGAAATAAATACCGCGTTTTTTCGTCAATTCAAAATGGATGGCAGTAAAATAGTTGTACATTTAGATTTTATCTATTTTATCGTAATCTATAAATTGTCATTATGACAGAATTTAATGTAATCTATTCTTGCAGACAGATAATTAGATAAGTGATCGTAATGCCGAGCATCTGAAATTAATATATATATATATTTATATAACACTGCATAACTGTATTAGTACATAGGTCTCGTATGTCCATGTCCACCATATTTTTAAATGGTAATATCAGTCTACTTACGCTTGCTAAAGTAGAGTAAGTCACCACAAATATATTGCTCCCTTTGATGGAAACATCATTGGCATCAATTTCACTTGCTATCAAATATAAAAGGTCGGTTGGAACTTGCTCTCGATTTGCATCAATGGCGAACCATTCTTTTAGAGAATTCATCTAACAAAAAGACATTCCATCCAAATTGAAAGAATATTTTTTTTAAGTTTCGCATAATATATTAATTAAGTTACCTTATAAGGAATATCTGCACAAAGCACAAGAATTGTGCATGCATTTGCAGCCTCAAATAGTAAATCCACAGTACCCACATAGCCAACATCGTTTTTAAGACCCATAAAGAATGACTCAAATGACACAGCATAGTACAATAATGTCTCCACCATAAATATAGTGATATTAAATCCCAGCACTTGATTTATCAAACCGGATAACTGCTTCAAAGCAATGTAATTTCTTCGAATTTGAGACCATTCCGTGTGCTTAGAAACTTGGAATCTTGTTACCTTTGATTGCGTGTCGAAGGGTCTTTTAGTTAATCCAGTTCTCTTGGAACGTTTTACAAAATCTTCAGGAATGTACATATATTCCGATTCAAAAGCCATCTCATTTTCTTCCTCAAGCTTAAGCATATCTTGGAAAACTGTTGTAGCAGTCCAAAGAATTAGTACAGACATCAGAATAATGATGTCACAGTGGAGTGCCAAAAATCGTCTAAATATTTTAATATAATTCAGTGATACCTTCTCCATTTTAAATTATATCGATATCAACTTACCTGGGAATGTATCCCACAAATCCTAAAACTCCAATTAAATTATCTCCCATAGAAAATGTCACATTTGTCTGGTTAAACGAACCCAAAAAGAAATTATATCTCGCAACGGTAATCAATCTACCCCACCACCAGTTTGCAGTCCACTCGGAAATCGGATGGTTCCCTCCCGAAACTATTGCCCTTCCTCGAAACATTTGTACAAGTAACACTAAAGTGTACACACTGCAAATCATAGTAGCTTTCCGTTTCATTGAATATTTCTCCCAAAAGCTTGATTTATGTGGAGAAGATAAGAATGTTGGAAAATTGAAATGGACGAAATTTAATAAATTGACAAATGAATGTCCTCCTTGCCAAAATGTTTTGATTGTGGCCACTTTAAGAATTGTATTTACCACTTCTTGTGCCATTTCTAGAAAATTATTTGGATTGTGACTTGTATCTAAGGACGAGGCGTGACGGATATGATTAAGTATCCAGGGAATTGACATAACTGTCATTAATCCGGCAACAATCTTTTGAAATGGATTGGTGTGTAATGCAAATTGGCCATTTATCCATTTTACTTTAAAGGGCGCAAGACCTCCATGATAGGTAAAATCAAAGTAAATTTTTAAATAATTACAGATGCTTTTCGACGGTAATGACTGGTGAGAAATTTTGTTTGGAATAAAGAACATTTTATTAATTTTTAAGTCAAAACAAGCCAATGCGATGATGTACAGAACAGTAATCATAAATACAAAATATGAAATGTATTTTTCCTATTTTTCATAAACACCTTGACCAATTTTCACGTGCATATGTTTACATAACGAACATGCATTAGGAGAGTGTTGTCAATTTTTTGAATATGAAAAATACAAATATTTGTATATCGTTAGCAATCATTTGTTAGATTTGATAGTTAAACTACTAAACTCTATTTTATTTAAACTCTTTAAAAAATGACTGGAGTGACGAACGACATAAATTTCACCTTTCGTTTCGCAAGGTTTTTAAACATCTGCTAATTAGTTTTGTCATAAATCCAATTCGACCTATTAACAAGTTTTCTACATTTCTAAATAAAATGTCTCATGCTTGCAAATTATTCCGAAAAATACGGATTTTTTAATGAGAATTTAAACGCTCTTCGTTTTGCAATAAATGTACTCACTCCGTTTCACCTTTAGAATATTTACAAATTTAGAATCCCAATTTTTAAACTTTTCTAAAGATTAAATGAGCCACAAAATTGCATGCTTTTATCGCCTAGCATTTCGTACATGTGTAAAACTGTACATGAGATCAGTTATATAAATAATCACATAATATTTCTACACAAATTCCAATAAGTTTTTTTGAGTAGACTAAAGTAAAGTGTACCATGGTCGTAATGAAAATTAATTAATTAGAAGCGTCTGTATTTTATTGTTTACTAAGACTAAAAACGCAATTATTATAAGCACAAACAAATAACAGTTATGAATTACATTCAGTATTGCGGTGGACTATACATGGTAATTTTTGAAAATACGACCGCAATATATAATATAATCACAAAATGCAAATTCCCGATCTAAATTATCAAAACCCAAATACCCGTTTTTTATCCAACAACCTTGAAATTAATTGTAGGAAAAAAGCTTTCATGGAAGTTGATCCTACTCACAATTTACGTGTTTCGAAGGTCCTTAAAGGCCTAAGAATTATATTATCATTGTGCTATTACACTGGTTGCACACCCTTTAAACTAAAAAGAACTACTGGTGACAATGGCCGATACCATTTTCATACGAACCGTATTCAAAAGGTAAAATTTACATTTAATTTATGCCTACTTTCATGGCTTTTCAAAAACAATTTAATAATTTAATATTCAACTGTTATTTGTAGGTCATCTATGTAATACTAACATTAAACACAGTATACATCAACCTTAAAAACATTTTCAACCAAGCCAGTCAAATTCCTGACACGTCTGCTGGATTAAATATGTTTGCCTTTGCAATATCAAACGTTTTAGCAAGTTTGGTCACTTTATGCCGGCTTCTGATTTACCATTCAATGTTTTTGAGACATCCAACCGTAATTTTACAGATTGTATCAATTTTGGAAGATTTTCATTTTCTTAAATATCCACATTTCACCACCAGCTTCTTTCTTGTATGACCAGAAATAATTTAATTATAATTTAATATTTATTAAGACCATTTAAATTTTTATTACAATTTTTGTTTTTGCTTTCTGAAAACAGACTTACAGGCTGGCATTCTCCACCCACATATTTTACCACTTCTTCATATCATTCATTTCCCTAATGTCAGATATTTTCGTTGGAGCAAATCCAAATAGCGATGAGCACTACACGGAAGTGTTTTTAAAAGGAGTTCAGGAACATTTCACAAATGCATATTCTCTCCTAATACCATTATCAATGACTTTGTCAAGTGAAGGTTATCTTCATGACGTTTTTAGATTTATTGGAACGGGTTCCACTATCTTTCTTTACATAGTCAATAGTTTCCATTTTATTATATTTGGAGAGAGTACCGAGCTTATACTAACCGTAATCGTGCTAATGACTTTGCAAATATTTAGTGGAATGAATCGACATTTGCGAAACGTTAGCAAACGTATAGAGCAATCAGCGAAATCGGGAGACACACAGGAGTATGTAAACACGAATGTTAATATAGTGCACGAGGTTGGTAAATGATGTTCTAAAAAAATGTTAAATATATTTTTTTAATATAAAGAGATAAATTGTTTATTTTAATGGAAAATACTGTTTTATTTATTGTAGGTTTATGAGGATTATCAACGTTTAAAAAATCTAATCAATTGCATTAACAATGGCTTTGGGAAGTTGTATTTGATGCTAATGTTATTTTCCCTGCCAATTTTCGCGTATTTCACCAGCTCGGGCATTAGTTATGCTGATGAAATGCCTGATTTCTTTTTTTGGTACTATTTCTTCTACTATTATGTATCGATCGTAGTAACTTTAGTGATTCCATCCATGATTCACCAACAGGTTATCACAAAAAAGCATCTAGCCGCTTCATTGACATATGCATAAGTTCAATATATGCTTATCTGTAATCGTATCATCTAGGCTCAAAACATATTCAGTTGGTTTTTGACCGACGAGGAAAATGAATTTATGGAAGATGCCCTCCCAACGAAAACAATTATTTTAATGAATGCCGATAGACAAATAGATACACTTTCTATTAAACTTGGAAATACTTTCACCTTGTCATATGGACTTTTTACAACTGTATTTCCTAAAAATAAACTTCCAATGCTTTAAAAATTCAAAGTTCTAATTAATTAATAGATACATTTTGTTAAAATTTCAGAGCATTGGTATTCTTTTCACGTACGTGGTAGCCTCTATTCAATTTCTAAAAGTGGATTAAAACAGAAAAAAATGGATTATAAAAATAAATTATTAAAAAACACAGAAGCAAAATTCGAATTAGTTTTTTTTATTGATTGGAAACATTAAATTGTCAAATTAGTCCTTAATTTTTTTTACATTGTAATGTAATTAATTATAAACACAAAAAAATACTATTGAATTGAAGTGTACAATTAATTTTTTGTTCTGATTTTACTTAAAATCTACCTGAAAGTTTTGTCGCTTGAATATTATTAATAACTTTTGGCGAAAAGAATATTTTATTTCGACAAATCGCAATTTTCCCCGATACCACCAAGTCATTTGGTTTACAAGCCCAAATAGGAACAGGGCCAACAGCAATACAAACTTCCCCATCCCACCTCCAAATCCCTCCTTTAGGACAAGCGTACGGTTTATCTTCCGCTGGATTACTGGCTTTAGTTTCCTCCGCCGCTTCGCCATCTTCCCCATCCTTTGTCTCCCCATCATCATCCATGCCATCCTTCCCGTTATCTCCGTGGTCACCATAGTCATCCTCACCCTCATCCACAGCAATTTCAACGGTATCGTCATCATTGCTTCTTGGCTGCATCATAAACCTATTTAACCCACCACCATGCATATTTCTGGCTTGTCCTTCATCACTCAAGTCATCACTTCGCTTTCCAAATGAAAAGTAACTGGATATCATGTCGACTATAGAAGACGACTGTTTGCTTCCTGGAAAGGCAAATGATGATGGTTGGCCGAAATTGGGAAGACTTGGTGTTGGAATATTTATGGAGTCTTTCATGGCTGTGTGGAATTGGAATGTAGGATCCTGGGTACTTGGCAGTTCTTGGGATGGTGGTGGTGGGGCAGGATAACCCATTGGGGATGATGGGTAAGGCATTGAATACTGGTCCGGGAATTGAGAGGGTGGAAATGGTGAGATTCCCTGCATTCCTAATTGGTTTTCTTGACCGGGTGGTGGGACAACTATGGGCTGGATATTTGAAGCAGCTCCCATCATCATTGGTGGAGGTCCAGGTGGAGGATAACCATTGTAGGACGTTGGAGGGCCTTGTTGATAAGGAGGAGGAGGAGGCGGATAAGGATATGGAGGCGATCTTGGAGGGGAAGGTGGAGGAGATGAGGAGGATGATCCTCGAAATCCAGGTATTGATGGCATGGATGGCATTGAAAGTGAAGGCATTGAGGGCATTGATGGCATCGACGGGAGCCAAGACATGATACCAGTGTCAGGGGGAGGAGGATCCGATAAGCTGTTTATCAGGGCTTCATCCTCTTCCGGAGTTCGGACAGAATTGTAGGCGGTTCCCGTCCACGGGAATAATGTTTCCATGATGCTGGGAGGTGGGGTGGTTGTTGTGGTTGTTGTGGTGGTAATAATTTTGTATTGTCCATTTCGGATTTCATATCGAGTTATATCATGATTTTTGAAAAAGAAGCTCTGACCATCCACACCCGAAAATAGGGAAGATGATGATAATAACAAGCAGAGTGTGAACAGGGAAAAATTCCCATTGAACGCCTATCAAAAAAACAAAACAATTAAACTTTCACTACAATATCAATGCTGAATGTATTAAAATTCAAAAAGAAATAACAAATTTAACTTAAAACACTTACCATTTTCCCTTCAAAATCCTGATTTTTTTGTGAAAGTGTTTAACACTCAAAAAAATCACTTTCTCACAAGAACTCTCACTGACCTGCTTCGTCAAATTCTCATTTTAGAATGGATCCGGTCTGGTCTATTCAGGCTACACGTGCTTGCAACTTGAAATGCATTAAAACTTCCAAAATAAAGCCTAAATAAGAAAAATGGACTTCCCTACACCAAAAACCCAGTGCAGTGTGAGCAGGGAGCGAAAAGAAAAAAGGGACGGACTACTCTGCGGAGCCCTTTTGTTTAAGTCCATAAACCAAAACCAAAACATTTTGATTTTTATGTAAAGATGAACAAAATATAAGCTTATTGAACTGAACTGCCTGTGTATGTTTTTACACAAGTTTTACTACTTGCTAATCAATTCGTGAGAAAAAAAGTTAATGTTTTGCAATGTTTGCTTATCGTAAAACTAGTCAAGGGAGGGTCATTATGGTAAATCACATCATATCTCCATATCCGTGTATCTCTCTTAAAACGTCAACTTTAACCGCTTGTTCTCCTTCAAAACTATTGAAATGTTAGCCACATCATCATCTTGACCATTTACACTGTGAAAACATTTTTACAGTCTAGTCAGTAAAGTAAACTACATCATCAAGTTCATCTTTTTCCCATCACTTGATTAATTAATGGGAGGAAAGAAAGAGGGTTAATAGATTGTATACTATCTTATCTTGCTTTTGCTTGTCTTAACCCTGTCAACAGACAGCCTGCTGGGATTGCGGTTTTTAAGGGTCCTCCAAACTCCACTCTGGTCCAAGTAGTCATCTCATTAAACCATATTCACTAACCCTGAGATAAGGACGTATCCGCATGACATGACATCATGTCGTCTCCTTTTAAAACTCAACAAACTTGAGAAAAATAAAAGAAAGATCCGGTATATGTGCTAAATCGGATTATATTCAACTTGACAATCTATTTAAAACATTGAATGAGTTGAAATATAAAAGATGAATGAATTTTATTATTTGACCATGTCATATCATCCGGCTCACTTAATCATTCATACAAAAAAAAATGTTTTCATTGAGAAACTTTTTGAGCAAAAACCGATGAGCCACTTTGATTTTTGTAATACCGATTAGTATAATGAACTGCATACCGGACCTCAAGTGGAGTGGACTAATGTTCAATTTTTTTGTATAAATTGTACTTCTATTCAGTCTTTTGTTTGGAAGGTAGTTTTTCAAAAAGTCATTTTCAGTTTTTATTTCATAATCCTGTTTTGTCTCCATTCAAAAATAAGATAAAAGATGTGAATAGTCAGACGACTTTTTGTTGAATACCGGCATATTTTTCTCTCTTTTGTCTTCACTTTCCTTCGAGTCTTCGAGGAATAAAAGATTTATTGTGGAAAGTGTGAAGTTTCGCACTTGGTGTGGAGTAAAGGATACCCTTGGTACCTTGCTACAATATCACCTTTTCAAAAAAGTCAGTCTGACATATTAGCTGCTTACTTTTAAATTAAACTAATATCGAGATTCGAGTGACCATGACAACACGTTATCATGGACTGATTGTGTAACAAGTGTAATTGCTATATTACACTTATAGGTTTAAATACATTAGTGGAAAAATCATTAAATTTTGGTAAAATGTATTCATTACTTTATTTTAACCCTTTTTTCGTACCTCATCTATAATTATAATTGCACCTGGTTTGAGTCTGGTTTTTCATTTTCATTCACTTTCCATTTTATTTCTGATGAAAAACAACATAAAACCATTATAAGCTATATACTTGCATCTCTGACGCGACGCCCAACACGAAGAAGTGAAGCAGGATGTTATTGGTTGGGCTGCATAGGTATTTTTGGGGAAAAAATGCTGCACCGTATTGAATTGGGGCAGTAGTGTCATATCATGTCAATACGCAAAGTCAGAGGATAATCCGGGTTCATGAAGACGAGCATGTCCCAGTTTCTCCACAAAGTTTATAAACATAATAATATCCTTTTTTCAAAGGGTTCTTCTTATCTCAGGGCTAGTGGGCAGTTTTTGTGATGAGTGCTTGTACCCTTTGAAGCCACACACACAGCAGGAGCTGTGCAGAGAATGGGAAATAACCCTTTCATTTTCAACATCATTCAATTAAATCAATATTACTCGTGTATGAGTGGTGGTGCGTGAGTACTTGTGTATTTGAAATGTATATATTTGTTATGAAGTTTTGCTTTTAAAATAGATCATTGAAGACCTAAATACATTATTACTCAGGAAAATAAGGCAGGGAAGGATGTCAGTCATATTATAATGAGTTGGAGTTTTTGTATACTGCCAAATGCTGTGCTGACACGAGGAGCATTTTGAGAAGAGAGTTTGAAGAAGCAGGTCAGTGAACAATTTAGTGTAACACTTTCACTTATTTTGGCTTCTGCTGGAAACGTCATTATAAAAAAATGGTAAGTTTTTTTTTCTCTTCTCTTATGAATTAAGTGTATTTGTATTTGGGGTGATATGAGACGAGATAAAAAAATCAGTTTTATTTCAAGTGCTTCGAAATAAATAGGTCACAAACTCACATCAATAAAACGTTAATTTAATTTGTTAAAAAAATTACAGTTTTGTACAAAAAGATTTAAGCCGTAAACTAAAAATGATTTTATTAAATTGAGTGATTATTTTTGTTCTTGTTTTATTTTTGCAGGCATCCTACGGCAAATTTTTCCTGTTAATAATTTGGTGCTCAACGTGCTTCTTGGGAAACTGTGATGCTCAAGGCTTCCTCTACAAAAACAAAGACATAACCCAGTACGAAATCCGCAATGGAAAGTACAAAATCGTCATCCCCACAACCCCAGCTCCAAGTCTCATTGAAACGTTTTTCCCGTGGACGGGCAATGCCTATAACTCTGTCCGAACTCCAGAGGAAGATGCTGCCCTTATAAACAGCTTGTCTGATTTTCCAGATTCACCTCCCTCATCTTCATCTGATGGCCTCATGTCATGGTTACCCTCAATACCTGGCTTCAGTGGATCATCTGCACCACCGCCGCCAAGTGCTGGAGCAGCAGCAAACTCTATTTTTGGTGGTCCTCCATCTGGTATGATGGGTCCACCACCTCCAGGTTATCCATACCCAGGTCCACCACCACCTCCTCAGGGACCTTATCCAGGAGGGCCAGTTCCCATGAATTATAATGGACCACCTCCAATGATGGCGGGAGCAGCATCAATAAATCAGCCAATTTATGTTCCACCACCTGGTCAAGAAAACCAATTGGGAATGCAAGGTCCTCCTCCTCCAGGACCTCCACCTCCAGGAGGCTTTGAACAATATCCTCCTTTCATGGACTACCCACCACCTCCACCTGGAATGCCTATGGACTACCCACCTCCTCCACCACCCGGGCAACAAATGATGGACTACCCACCTCCATCGCTTGGAATGCCTTTGGACTACCCACCTCCTCCACCACCCGGACAACAAATGATGGACTACCCACCTCCTCCACCACCCGGACAACAAATGATGGACTACCCACCTGCCCCACCACCCGGGCAACCCATGATGGACTACCCGCCCTCGCAATTTGGAATGCCCTTTAATGATTATCCACCTCCACCCCCTCCTGGGCACATGCTACTCCCACCACCTTCATCCCCTCAGCAGTATACACCTCCCCAACAAATGCCAAATTTCGATCCCACATTCCAGTTCCACCAACAAATGAAAGACTCCCTTCCCCTTCCAAACCCCTCAATTCCTGGATTTGGCCAACCCCAGTTTCCATTTCCATACACCACAGGGGCTAACTTACTCGGTTCCGTGAAAAATGCAACAACAGACAAGCCACCAGAATCGTACTATGATATGTTAGTAAAATACTTAACTTTTGGCAAGCGAAGTGATATCGAAGAAGTGGTGGACATGATCCAGGAAAGGAGTGACATGGGGGATGCCTTCAGTGGTGTGGACATTGTAAATCAAGATGGGCAACTAGTGGCGACAAATTTGAAATTTGAAAAAATTAATAAAGATCAAAAGGACGGAGATAACCTTGATAAGTTGAAGGAAACACAAGAAAGTACAGACGGTAAATATTTCCCTTGTCCAAAAGGAGGCATTTGGAGATGGAACGGGGAAGTGTGCATTGCCGTAGGACCCGTCCCAATTTGGGCTTGTAAACCTAATGATATGATTGTATCTGGGAAGTTGGCAATTTGTAAAAATAAAATTTTCTTTTCCCCAAAAGTGATTAATACAATGCACAGGGAAACAGAGGATGGGAATGTAGGGGAGAGTAATTTAAATTAAAAATTTGAAACTTTGTATTTAATATTTTTTAATTTAAAACGTAAGAAATTATTTGACGGTGTTTTTATAACATGACATGGTAATTTTTAAGTAAATAAATCATTTATTTTACAAGACATCATAATAATAGCTTTGGCTATTTCGCAAAAAATATTTAATTTTATTAACAATAAGTCATAAATATCATAATCCATTATACTTATCCATTATATTCCATATATATTTTACGTTGGTGGCAACTGTTCCAAAGCCTGTTCCAACGTGACAGGATCAACACTACCAAGCTTAAGTAAAATCATGTACACAATATACACCGCAATTTTGGCTGCGGGAACACATAAACTTTGAAATAGCACAAAAAATCCGAGACCATACATCACCCCAAAAAATGTAAAGGATATCATGTACTCTATCCTCAAAAATGGTGCTGGCACCTTCACATCTGCTAGGGTAAATGGTGCTAATGTCGTTGTAGTTTCGGGTGCTGCTGTTGTCACCTCTGCTTTTTCCTCCTCTTCTGCATCGTCCTCATCATCGTTAGCTTCAGGTGTGGCTTCCTCCTCAGGATCTGAACTCTTTGCACCATCATCCTCACCATCTCCATAATCGGGTTCCATATTTGCCAGTGGAGATTCTAAATTAGAACTCATGTCGTTGTACGGGGATCCTCCGTATCCATAGTAAGATGAAGGTGGAGGCGGGTAATATCCTGATTGTCCAGTTGGATTGGAATATCCTCCTTGACCAGTTGGCGGGTTAAAATAGCCTTTGTATTTTTGATCCCTGCCTTGACGAGTTTTTACAGTCGAATTTATTCTAGAATGCTATAATGCAGATTTGTATTTATTTAGTATGAACATTTCAAGTATTTAAAAAAAACGCATTAGTTATTACTATTAATTTACCTGGTAATTATTTAGTGTGTTATTTTGGTAACTTTTAAGGACTACATTTGTACGATTGTTGGGATGACCATTGGATTTAATTGATTTGGAAAGCTGACAGCACAAAATTAAAAATATTATGCACGTAAAACTAATTTTGTGCGTAATTAAGCGCCTAACTTTGTTGACCGCCATTATACCCTTCAATTTACTTAAGACGAACTTAAATTATTAATGAGTTTTTTTATAATGGTAACTGCTACACAAATTTATTAGTACAATTAAATGATTGTGAAAAGCCAGACTCTCGTAGCTGAACCCAATGAACTGTCTTTGTCTAAGTTAAAATATGAACTAGTGGCACAAATGTGCATAATTGTATGGATAAGTGTACATGTAAAATCTGTCATTATGACATGCAGTCATATTCAAGAAGATCAGAAATTCGTGATCTACTTCCGCATTAAAATCAATCGAAAAGGGTAATATTCTATTTTGGGAGCGAGAGTTGCGTAGGTTTACCTGGCGTGACACACTTTTCCGTTTACTATGCATACTATACTGGAGGGCTTTTTCCGAAAGTGGTACTGAAATAGTGTGATTTGTTGTAAAAGTGCAAGTGGTACGTAGTACATAGATAAAGGGGTAAGTTTAACATGCAGATGTAGGCTATGTAATTAGAAGAATTGCAATTTATTCATTAAATAATTTCAATCATTCATTTCATTTCAAAGTACATGCTCTTAGTAGTAAATATTAATTATACGTTAATTTATATCATGATACCCCAATAAAATCGATATAGCTTAACGAATTGTTGGCATGTTTTTACTTGAATGTATGAAATTGGATGTGGATTATAAAAGTTGGCAACCCGGAATTATGTATGCATATGTACATTACGATACTAACTAAATGTTAAATTGTTCTAATTAAGAATGAATCGTAATTATAAGCATTATTCATCCAATATTTAATTCACAATTTATACTGCAATTAGAGACGTTAACTAATTGAACCGCTCTATCAACCTAATTAGTAAATATTTGACTTTACTATGTAAACAGTATCGTTTTACTTCACACGTGTAACATCTCATTTTCTATCTTATTATTTTCAATTAAAAATCATGTTAGCAAAATATAGTAACATTCATACATAGTTTTGCTAACAATGTCGGCAACTACCGACAGAAACTCTTTTCATTTGCTTTTTATATTCATAATCTTCCATTACACATTTAACTTTGTGCATTGTTCTCCAATACGTTCAACAGAAACAAGGGCATCGGAAAATTTACGTGTTAAAATAACTAAAATACTGGAAATTCTTAAACCATTATATATTACAATTGTTGAAACAGAGTTCAGTGGCCCTTTAAATGTTCCCAAAATCGCACAGCAAAATATAAAATTTCGAGACGGCCAACGTCCCAATTCAATTAAGTTGCTCAGTTACAATAATCTTAGGAAATATGACAACTTACATGGTTTACTTCGTAAAAAAAGAAGTGTGCTCTCACTACAAGGTAGTTGATCACAAAAATATCAGCCAAAATTAAGATTTGTACATAAATTTGTAACCCTTTTATATGTACTTTTTTGAATACAACTGTGTGACATATTCTAGATGAAGACCGCTCGAAACAAGAAAAGCAATATCCTTATAACATCAGCGGCATCATAGCTGATACACTGGCGAATCCCGTTAGTAAAGGAGAATTTAGTGCTCTTTCAACCTCTACCACACAAACTGGAAATGCTCTAGCCAGGTAATTCTTATAACTTTAAACAAAAATTGAAATAAAAAATAATTTTCTTGCCTTACCTTTTCAAATAATAACAGGGCTTTGGTTAAAGGATCTGGTTCAAGCAATTCCTTAGCTCAAACCTTGAACGGTGGAAATGCTATGGCCATGGCAAAGTCAAAGGGTAAATAGTAAATTTATTGCATATTTTGTTTTTCAAAATTAACAGAAGTAAACATTAATATTTATATAAACATTTATAAAAGGTAATTCCATAAGTACGGCATTAAGTCGAGGAGGTGGCCATTCATTCGCCGCTTCAGAATCGGGAGATGCTGGTCACGCTAAAGCTACTGCAATAGTTGGTGTTGGAAACGGAAATAGTCGCGCCGAGGCTGGAGCAATTGAAGGGATAATAGAAGCCACTGCAATAAAATCAGCTAATAGTTCGAATGGTGACGACGGATATGTTGAAGGTCACGAATCAAGTTTTGAGGGGGATATCTTTCATGTTCCCATGTTTGGAGCTTTGCAAAAAGGGGAACTTTTTAGTGATCATTTTGGTGATCATTATAGTGATCCAATGCCTACCGGGAAACCAACAACAACAACAGAAATGTCCATCATAACAGAAGGGGAAGAAGGACCGAGTAAGATGAAGATGATGGGTCGTACTTTAGACATGGCACCTGATATTCCAGAAGAAATGTCCACTACAACAGAAGTGGAAGAAGGACCGAGTAAGATGAAGATGATGGGTCGTACTCTGGGCATGGCTCCTGATATTTCAGACGAAATGTCCACTACAAATAAACTGCCCACCACAACAGAAGAGGAAGAAGGACAGGGTAAGATGAAGATGATGGGTCGTACTTTGGACATAGCCCCTGATATTTCGGAAGAAGTGTCCACTACAACAGTAATACCCACTACAACTGAAGAGGAAGAAGGACTGAGTAAAATGAAAATGATGGGTCGTACTTTGGACGTGGCACCTGATATTTCAGAAGAAGTGCCCACTACAGCAAAAATGCCCACCACAACAGAAGAGGAAGATGGACTGGGTAAGATGAAGATGATGGGTCGTACTTTAGACAGAGCACCTGATATTTCAGAAGAAATGTCGACTACAACAAAAATGCCCACCACACCAGTAATGCCCACAACAACAGAAGAGGAAGATGAACTGGGTAAGATGAAGATGATGGGTCGAACTTTAGACATGGCACCCGATATTTTAGAAGAAATGTCGACTACAGAAAAAATACCCACCACAACAAAAGAGGAAGAAGGACTGGGTAAGATGAAGGTGATGGGTCGTACTTTGGGTCTGACACCTGATATTCCGGAGGAAATATCTAGTACAACGGAGGGTTCGGATAGACCTAAATCGATGCTTCAATTTGGTCGGACGTTGGGGGGACACGATGCTGATAATGAAATACCTGATCCTACAGATATTAGCATAAGGACTACTAAGAAACCTCGTAAATATAAAACGAAAACCAAATGTTGTAAAATATGGATGATAATGATGGTGAAAAAGTAATCGGTCTTGGAGTAGTATTTTTGTTGGATATTTAAGTTACGATACTTTAAGATTTTCGAAAAATTGTGTTCCATTTAATGTATTTTTTTGTATTTAACCAATGTAATGTCTTGGTCTTTATTCAGTGCAAACACAGTCTGCTTTCAAATACATAACACTCTACAGTTAAAAACTTTCAAGGTAGTTCAATACAAAATAGTTAGACAATGTAGATACTAAAATATTAACTAAGATCTACATAAATACATTTTTTCTCTCTTTTAATATAATTTCTTTACATGCTGCTGTAAATATTTCATACTTTGTTTTTCATTCATCCAAATTGGGTCTATGAATATACATTTTATTTTACTACTATATTCATTCCAAGCTTTAATTGCTGTATATTGTACACTTTGTAGGGACACTTTGCGTCTTAAACACAAATTTTAAACATGATATGATATTACGTCAATTAATTGTTAATACATATATTTTATTTAACAGTGATTTTATGTTTACTTTTTAAAGTTTAGTTACACTTTTAACATCTTTTTGTAGTATTTTTTGTATATTGTAGATAAAAGTAGGAAATACCATATTTATTGATTATCTTTTGAAATTTGTTGTCATAAACTTGACTTCCGGAAACCCAAAATTGATTGCCGAAATCAAGTATGCTAACAACGTACGCTGATATTACACATTTAGAAAATACATTTATAGCTTTTTTAAATTGAATACATTTTTCCTGATGCTGCATTTAATTTTACATCATATATTTTTACAATGTCCCTTGAAAGTTAATTACTATTTAAAGCAATCCAAGATATTTAAAAGATGACACTAGTTCGATCTTCTCTACATTTAACAATATTTCAATTTTTCTCTTCTGCCGATCTATAATTTTTTTGATTTATAAAATGGCATATATTTTGTTTTTGCTACATTAATTTTAAATCATTTTTTACCCCCATTGGTTAAATTTATCTAGACATGTATTTAATTATTGAGTTCCTTCTACAAAATTCCCCACATTCTAAGTAATAATTTTAAACATTAATTAATTACATAACCGAACATAACTATTGTTATGAAAAATGCTTCAGTTGTTATGAAAATGACAAGTCAATAGTTTTTGCAAATAATTTCACAGTAGTTTTGTCTGGGAGGACTGTCATAAATATTTCAAAGGATGTTTCAATTTCAATGACACAAAAATGTATTAGTTGCCCAAGTTCTATGTCCATAAAATTGTGTGGATATTTTATAAATTTCTTAAAATGTACAAACTTGTCAGTATTATTTGTTCAGTAAAACATTTGTAGCTATTATAAGCGGCGACTTTCAGGCGTTACTAAAAATATATTTTATGAACACTTATGAATTTTTGAATATTAGGAAACTAGATTTGTGTATTTTGCTTTCATAAATTTATATGAATTCTTGTATTGCCGAAATTAATACATACGAGTTAGATTACACTCGCTCAAAGCACCTTTGAATTAGTTATAGCTTGTATAGTCCAACCTTTTATTTGCTAGCATTTTCAGCAGTACTAATTTAGTACATGGTTTTTTATCTAAATTATATACAAAACTATAAATATTTCTTCCTTCATTAAACAAAACAGACGCCGTATCTTTATTTGTTCTCGTGAAGTTTCAACTTTAGCGATACATTTGAACTGACAGCTTAAAACCGTCGATTTTCTATTTAAAGTTTTACACGCAGGTCCCGAAAGCCTCATTGGTCGTTTACAGCAGTTTCTAGAAGCATTCATTCCTGATACCTCAGAACAAATTGAAAACATTTTACAACCATGCTTATTTCCGAAGGTTTACTGAAACCTTTTGTGGAACATCTTCAGGTTTCCGATATCCAAGCTACAATTCCTTTCGGATGGAAACCGAAAGAATATTGCATGAAAATTAAGCCTGCTTTCAAACTTCAGCTTTACAAGTTTAGAGTTACGGCTGCCGCAGCGTATACTGCATTGGTTATCTCTCAAATTATTTGGACTTGGGAAAAATCAACGAAATTTGTACAACTTCACAGTATTTTCTGCTTAAGTGGTTTGCTTTTGTTTTTGAGCACGCATACTGCATACTCCATGCATATCAATGAAATCATTTCATTTTTCAACGGAATGCTAAAATTCGAGCGAGAAAGAAATCGTAAGATTTATATAAAATTCACACTTCAAAACTTATTCTAAAGCAAAAAAATCATAAAAGATTAACTGGATTTCAGGTTTTAACTGGCGCCCAAATAACACTATCAACCTGAAAGTCACCAAATTGGTCATTAAGTTATCGGAGGTGATGGCTATAACTCTGCCTTTATTTTATCACGCTGATATTTTCCGAAATCCCTGCATGCCTGTTCATTTAACTGGCTACTGGGTCGTATCGGATCAATGCCATGGGAACGTAGGAACCGCCAATGAAGCAACTTGGTCAATATCAGAAATTTTATCTAAAACTTTTGTTTTACTGCTTTCTTTCACAAACTGGAGTTTTCTACTGAGCGGAGGAATGTTTCAAATGACACTTAGCTTAATTCTAAAAGGTACATGTATCAGAAATTACATAATGTTAGCCGGGAACTATCTCAAGAACCGACGAAACGTTTCTACTTGCTTAGTATTTAGAGAAATTCAAGTCATGAGTGCACATTATAGGTGTATATATTCGGAACATATGATTGCCCCAGTTTTTACACTGTTTATTACTGTTCACATTCTAAGTCTTGTTGGCTGTCTAAAGTTTGGATTGGAGTTGCCTTTGCCAATGCTACTAACTTTTGGAATGACTCTGATGGACAGTTTTTGTTTAACCATGCTGTTTTATTTCTATCTAGCTAGTGTCTTTAAAGCATCACGTACTCTACTTTTAAGTGATATGAGAATAGGAAAATACAAAGGCGAACCGAATATGTGGTTTAACAAATGGTTGCGATCTTGTCAAACAATTAAGGTGTATGTAGGATCAGTAAATTTTGTAGAGGATTTAACTCCGCTAAATATCGAAGATTTTGTGGTTCGGCAAACAGCAAGCTTGATGCTATTGGATTTTTAGCTGTACGTGTACATTAAATCTTTAAAATGTCTCAAGATATTTAGTTAGAAATGCAATGCATAAATAATTATACACAAACGCTTATGCTGAACGTATTTTAAATTAAGTTGTAATTTAAGTGTAATAGCACTACATTGATGGACAAAGTACATACGTTTATATAACATTTATATTGTTTTGCATCTAAATATATTTGTGTTCCTCAATAAAAACTTAATGAGGCTTTAAAAGTTTGCGTCATAAAGTACACTTATCTTTTACAATAAAGAACTCTTGTCAGAATTACGACCAAGCGTCATCAATAAACTACTCAACTATCTTTCATTTGTTTTAAAACTAATAAAACATAAGCTTTTTTTAAACTTTATCATAATAAATTCATGCCAAGTAGTTTTCATCGTTCGTTAAAAGGTTAAACTTTAGTCGGTTACGATCTATATCGTAATAAACTGTAATTTGCATTGATCTAGTCACTAGTAGACTGCGTACTAAACTAACTTCATATTAAATACAAAATAATGTTCGTCCAAAACATTTTAGATTATCCCCAATCAAAAATATTAGTTGTACTGATTATCATGATATGTGCTCAAAACACTTCTGAATTTATAATAAAGTTTGTAAAGAATCATTTTAGCACCTGTACGTTTTACTTTCCAATAAAGACCAATACACAGTTTAGAGCTGATGGTAGTGAAGACTTTTTGAAACCGTTTCAAAATATTGTCATGGTTCATGATATTTACGAAAGTGTTCTGTTGACATTTTATCAAGATATTAATTTGACAGCAGTACCAGAATCTAAACAAATATCAACAACTTTTACTGCAATGTTCATCAAAATCTTTTGGACACAAAAATATAAACCAGTCTGTAATTTACAATTACACAAAGGTAGTTTTGGAGAAGAAGAGGATATCCAGTTTCCAGCTGGAGTACTCCCATCCAAATTTCAAGTTAAGATAAAAATTCTGAACATGCCAAAACATGGGTTTCTAAGAGACATGTTCATGTACGAAAACTATATTCTCATTTTATTGACCAAAAAAGAGAAACTTTGGCGAAAGAACCATGCATTGTTTTACACAAAAATGGAACATGCATATTCTAATACTAATATCATACTAATAGATTCCATTATAAAAAATGTGTTGTAAATATTTCAACCATTTCTCGACAAAAGTATTTAATATTATAACGGTTTTGTTTAAACTAAAAATACACCACATAAGTTTCTCTTAAAAATTACCGTATAAATTTGTACATGAAATTTTTAAACCTGAAAGTTAAATGTTTATTTAATCTAGTATAATACCTTGCGAAGTTGTACATTTGATTAGTAATTTATGTTTCGTCAAGAAAGTGGATCTAATTTTAGAAACTACTGAAGGTATTCTGAACTAAATTGGTATTCAAGTGTGAAAAGCTGAAGATGTATACTCATTTTTCCATGTATTGCTACTTGTCTTTTTGAGAAAATTGGTCCCCTTTGCTTTCACGATTATCTTAAGCGAGTCTGGTAAATGTGTTGTAATTAAATCTTCCAAAGGCAAATTATTCTAAATATAAACGTTCTAAAATATTTCATATTTTTTTCATTTATACCTTAATTTAAAAGTCAGATGTTTACAAAAAACTAATTAATAGTATGTTATAATTCGTTATATGAAAACTAATCACAATTTTTATTGCTGCTAATCTCTATTTCAATGTGAGAGTATACATATTTCGCTTAACCGAACCTAACGTAACTTATCTAAACAAAATCAGCGCTTCAATCAGTTTTTATCCCAATCAAACTAAACAAAACCCAACGCTTTGATTAGTACTTAACCCAACTAATTCCAATTTAACTAATGCCAAAACGAGATCCTTATCAACCATTGCTATGTGTGCTTCTTACCAAACTACTGGTGTTTATGTAACATTTTAGAATATTTGGTGCATAGGATTTTTCTTTTTAGAAGATCTCAATTAAAATAACTTTCGTTAAACTAGTTCGATTTAATTCACTCCTCTTGAGCACTACTTATATTAAGATGAATTAAAATGAGCAAATATAATAAATATTTAATTTTTTATATACAAAATAAGTTCGAAATATTTTAAGCAAACTTTTCAGATATAACCTTTTTTATGGAGACGACAAGACTAGACAAATGATTTTCAATGTTTTGTAAAAGGAAATCCTTCTTTAATTCATGTTCTTGGGGGAGTAGTATATAAAGCATTAATGGACGTGTTTTTTATTTGGTGACCATTCAAGCCCACAATTTATAAGCGATTTCTTTCATTTCTACGTTGCTTTGTGAAATACAATCAATAAAAAAGTAATTCGCCCGTGCTACTTGAATCAATGTTTATTTGAAGAGTTTATTGTAATGAATGACTTGCTATTGAACGAGTAATGTTTTCGATTGACAGTTCTTGTACTAATAATATTAAGTACTTACATATGTTACGATATGAACTTTGTTCTGTTTAAATTACCACCAAGTCTCAATTAGGAAATCTTTTCATTCTTTGTCAAAATAAAACACCTCAAGTTTGTTTAAATTGATGTGAAAATATTTTTTTAATAATTTCATAATTTATTGTTAGACATACTTTGGTTCAGGCAGTTTTACGTTATTTTCAGTTAATCGCATGTTTATCTAAATTAAAAACTCTAGCTCATTCGAGATACAAACAATATTGTTTAGAATAGTATTAATACTGATAATAATTTGTGCCCAAAACGTTTGCTCAGGATCATTTTCACTCATGTACAGTTTATTATTCGGTGAAGAAACACAAGCATATTAAAATTGAAAATGATGAATTGTTTACAACATTTCATAAAAACATCTTGGTTCATGATATTCAAGACACTACCCTATCTACCTTTTACAAAAATACTTCTACAACAACGACATCAGAATTTACTCAAATTTCAATTGCACTTACTCTCATGTTCATGAAAGTATTTTGGGCGCATAAATATACGCCCATGTGTAATTTACAAGTACACACAGGCAATTTAAAGGAAGAGAACTATACCATGTTTAAAGCTGCAATACCCCCGTCGGAATTCCCTACTGAAGTCAACATTGTGGATAAGCCTAAGCATGGATTTCTAAGTCAAATTTTCATGTATGAAAACTATATTTTGATCGCTTTAAGGAAAGATGATATATTTCGGCAAAAACAACAGATCTTGTTTTACACAAAAATGGAACATGAGTATTGGAATTCCAAAATTCTATTAATTGATACACTAGAGAAATTTTTTTTCTAGGGTGTGCATCCTGCAATAAAGTAAATAGAATAAGCCTTATTTTTGCAGACGACTGGTACGAGAAGGTATTCATTTTCGAACAAATTGTTCCTGTGACTAATTCAAAAAACGAGTTGTTACACATTTGGAGGTTGCTTCATGGTAAGATGGATAACCTTGGATTTCAAAGAACTCGGTACACTTATCGCAAAGATTTTACTTGGAACTGCGTCCCTTACACTCGAACCAAAAATCCGGCAGTCGAAACAGTTGAGAGTTGTACAAGAAGTATGATAAGAACCCATCTTAACTGTTCCTTTTCTCAGTGCAGAAAACTAACTGAAAAAAACTTCAATATGAACTATGCTTACAGTATCAGTATTTTAAATGGTGTAATTCCAATACCGTTTGGTATGGTCTCCCCAGAAATCAGATTTTTCGTCGTACTTGCTAGATCTGAAAATTATAAACCGATTAATACAAACATTTCAGGGTTGTTATCACCATTACAGTACAATATTTGGTTGGCTAGCATAACGTCCTTTTTAGCATTGCTAATAATATTAGGTTTTGCTATATTAAATGAAAAATTTGAAATTTCATTGTGGGCATTTTGGTTGATTTCTGTAGTTCTCGAGCAAGGGAATGATATGATAAGAAGAAGAAATTTAAACACGGGACTGCTTATTCTGCTTTGGATCTATTTTGGTATTTAGCTAGAAATTTGTATACGTCGACAATGTATTCTTACATTACAAGATATCCTGAAGCAAAAGACTTGCCAAACAATATTTCTGAACTTTACCTAGGATCGTTTGATATGTTAGTGATGACATCAAAAGCAGTAACCAACCAACTAAGTCTCAGTCTAATGAAAGAATATTTAAAGGAAATTGTCGTTAATCGAACACAAATAATAAATAATCGATCAATGCAAAATAATGGAAAGCTTATTCAGAACTTGACCAGCGATAATTCAGTAATCTGTTATAACTTCAATGAAAATTTTCGGGGAGTTCCATCAAGAAAATGTTTATCACTGAATCGGTATGCAATTTTATATAATACTGACGCCAATACTATGTTTAATTTAAAATATTTACGACTCTTGGTGTCGTTAATTGGCCAACGGAAAATAGTAGATAACTTTAATCAACCTGGCCACACTCTGCCTCCACGATTTTGGTGTTTTAATAGAAACATGGCATTCGGAAAGCGTATTGAACGTATTGTTTCCTGGATTATGGAGAGCGGAATAAAACGTTACGTAATCAAAAAGTCCCAAATGTTTTTACAACGACTTGTTATCAACTATGTAGAAAAAGAACCCGCGCTGCATAAAAAGACCAAACGACTTCACAGCTTTGTAGTTTCTTTGGGTGATTTGAATATTTCTCTCAATCGTGGGAATTTGTTTAATGGAGAAAATATGGAGTTGATAAAGCTTCAAGACCTTTGGGTAATATTTCTACTGTTTACATATTTATTAGGAGTTGGTATGGTTGTTTTTCTTTTCGAGTGCTCCATTTGTGAGGTAATGTTGGCATGTATGTGGAATGATATGTGCTTAAGAAGCCAAAAATGAAAATAATGCATAAGCTAGAAAATTAAATAAGGGTTTACGTTAAATCAGTACTGCATATTGAACAAAAGACTAGGATGGCAAATATGGTTGTTTTTCAAGAAATATTGTTAAAAAAAATAAGTCAAGTTGATATCTATTTTAAATTCCATACTATCGAAAATCAAATAATACTATAAATCAGAATTTCTATGTCAAATCCAAGTTTAAATATTACTCGTATGGTAGGTAAGAGCAAAATATTAAATCTTTAGGCTGTTTCATAAGTACTTGAGGAATTCTACTGAAACCCACACTAATGGACTGGATGATCTTCATGATCATAAGTGATGTATGAACGCGTCCGTAGTCAAAAATACACATGCTTCGGAAAAAGGATGTTGAAATTGGTCATTTCCTTGAAGTAAACCACATCAGTTTTTCAACAAGCATCAAGAACAATAGCTTGTCAATGAAGAAGTCAAAGAACAAAGTAGAAAGGTACCTAGTCATTTGTTCTCTTTGCCAGTAAATTGTGATAACAAAAAATCGTCAGTACATATGTACATAAGATACCAAAAGTAATGGTATAATTCTCACTAAGATTCTTACACATTACATATGTGTGATCATAAAAATCACTTATCTAAATGAAAATGCATAGCCCATAAAAATAAAGTAATAGCATTTTTGTTTAATCTTTGCAAAGAGACAAGCGACGAGTAACTTATGCTGAGTTTTTTTAAACATATCACTTAGAAGATATTCGGTTACATTGCACATGGTAATAAGGCAACCAGCATAAAATATAAATGTGTAAAATTGTACTTTTATTAGGTATAATTGGTCACCGTGTTTTCCACGATAAAAGAAAAACATCTAAAAATGTAATTCTGTCTTATAATGGGATTGTCATAATAAAAATAGTAAAAGCGAAATAAATTGTGTTCTCATGGGTTATAATGAGCTCTCCAGATAACAATCTATTACATTATAAATTGCTTAAAAACTTATTAACATCCAGACATTCCAAGAATTGTATCTCCTTTACTTTTGCTGAAGTGTACATACATAGCAATTAATTTTGATTTGTGGTCGGTATGTTTCAGCGCCCAAAACGTATATTTTTTAATCAAAAAATAAAGTTCACAGAGAAACTCAACTCAAACGAACTCCAGTCCTCAAGGTTATATCGTAGGTACATTCATAGCGACACAAAGTTTTATGGAGGCTCGAGCAAGCGTAAAATATGGTATCATCGCTCGCTCGCTCAAGCAAGAGTAATTATAATGAAGACGTCGATTCCACACTAGGCTACTAGTAGACAAAAGAACTAATGTACCCATTTTTTGCTCTCCGGTCGCTCAAAATTGATGCCATATGTTATTATGTAAGTGTACCAACGCTTATAATTCTATATGGTAAAAATTCTCAAAAACAATGCTTTATATATACCATGCACTGCTCTCGTGATATTTTTTTACGATTCTAAGAAGTAACGTTTATCTCAATGTAAAATTCGTTTTCAATAAAAAAGCAACAAGTAAAGTTTGTTGTGATTTGTATAAAGTAAGAGTGCAATGTAATCAAATACACTCGATCCACCCTATTTTTCTTCTCATTTGTTTTTTTACTGTAGGCTTATGCTAGCCACATGTTGCATTGCTTGTTATCACAAAGCTTGTCTTTTCAGTCGGTGTTTGCTCGTGATGTAGTATACTCATTGTATATCGTACATCTTCATCTCATGCCAAAAGTACTACGCTTTAAAAATAAGTCTGAAAATTGTCAACTTTAAAGGCTTTACAAACTAGCTCGTATAAATATTGACTCGATTTATAATACCTGTATATCCTAAAATTAGATATAACAATGAGATGAATTAACTATCGTTTGTTTTGTTGTGCTATTGCAAGTAGTAGTATTATAAATCACATGTAAAAAAGTCAAAGTTTTTATACAAATATAAAAGTTCCTTTTTATACTGTAATTACATTGTTGTCACGTTAAACATTTAGTTGTTATTAAGTTTGTGATATCGCTAAATAAGATAGCATACCAATAGGAATATCAATTCGACTGAATATTCCTTAAAAGGAATGTAAATAAAATGACTACTGGAGGAAATCACATACCCGAAATTGTATACAACATGAACCTTCAACACAACGGTATTTAAATATTTATTAAAACATTCAACTTTTACCACAATACAATTTATAAAAACGGTATTTTATGTTTTTGAATGTTCTCAAATAATTAAACTTTAAATGACACATATTTTACAGAAACGGGCGTTGAGAAGACAAATGATCTTCAATTTGACAGCAATATTCTAAGAGACGCTGTTACCCACCTTTTTCTACCAAAACAAACCCCCGAACAAAGTGAACCCAACTTGGAGGAAATCGAACAATTTTTACTACAAATTGCTACAAACTCAATAAAAAACATTTTACAGGAAGTTCCCTTCCCTCAACTAAAATGGGTGGAATTCATGCTAGAAAAATGGAGAGACCTCCAGCCAAATCCATGGAATCGTTCATTCTTCGTGAAAAACTTTCCTATTGCTGTACATTGCCTCCAAAACGGGGAAACCATTCCCCTCTACATTCGTGATCAAAATAGTGCTATCCTCATTACAAAGCATCGTGATAACTCGATCTCCTTTTCCACATTCCGGTGTTCGTTACCCTCTGAAATTATCATGTCCACTGTTCAAGATGAACTTTCCATGGAAATACCTGAAACGATGGAAATCATCCAAAATACGGACATGTTAGCATCCCAATCATTCGCCAAGCTCCTCCATGAGCTTTCCAATGGAAAGGTCGATTGTTCTCTAGAAAACGTTTCAAAAAACGGGAACGAGTTTACCTCATCAAGGAACGTTCCAGATCCTAAACTTGTTTCAGATTGGATAGTTGGACTACTTATTCCTCAAGAAGACTCCCCAGACCTGAAAATCTCCAAACTTCAAAAGAAGTTTCGAGATCAGGTCACATTCACGGAAAACCGTGGATGCTCTCGGCTACTCCCATTTCGTCGTTCTGGAATGTACATGGCCTTAAAAGGTGTGATTCAACTGGAACTTCAAGAAACTCTGGAAAATAAACAAGAAGCCAAGCTAGTCTACAAACTAGTCATGCTTCACATTTTAACTGACTTTGCTGCCCAGTTCCCAGTTAACGACATGACTACCATGGATCTTGCCACACAAATCTTAGCAAAATTGGGAAGACGTGTTCAAAAACTGGAAAAGATGTCCAGCTTTATGTCAGCCAATTCCCTAATTTCTCCATCTGATTCACTAGTAACCTTACACACGAATGCTATCAACCACGTTTTATCAACAGTTCAACATTTGACTACCAAAATGAAAGCCATTTGGGATTCCATAACAGCCAATCACATTCACTCCAAAGATAGTCATTTACTGCTACCATTTCAACACAATGATGAGGATTTCCACCACTTGATTCCCAAATTGGACCATTTCATCCAAAAATTGAAGGACACTTTAGCCCCTCCATTTACCTCGGTAAATAAATCGCTAACAGATAAAAGCGAATCAGAAGTGTTGAAAAGGTATACCAGCCTTGAATCAATTTTGAATGGAGGGCAGTTACTCCTAGAATCTTCCGTTTATGTATGGCTATACGACACCGAAAACTTTATAAAGTTTGAGTTTAAAGACTGGAATCAGATCGAGTTTTCAAGAATCTCTAAGCTTTTCACTCTATACATCTCCCACGCAATGCTAAAATACGAAGAAGACCCCCTCGGAAAAAGTCAAATATATTTGGTGTCCCTAAAGCTGCTGGAAATATTGGACAAGATTGTCACACAAGCGTATCCGCTTTTACTGGAATATAAACCGGAAGTCAATTTCAATAAATTTGACAACTTGCTATTACCCTATAAAAAAGATATGCTTCTTCTGGATGAGTTGGTGCTCTACTTTAAAAATCGTGAGAAAACAGCTTACTATCCAGGAATACTAAACAGTAATGCTGTAAAAGCTAATACATTCTCAGTACAGTATGCATCACGAAATGGAGAAATGATAATTCTTCGAAATAAAATTCTCCATAATGCTGAAAAAGCAATAGAAAGAAAGCATGAAGAAATCGACATGAAAATCGAACACTGCAAAAGTTTACAAGCCAGGATCGATGACTATGCTTCATGCGCATGCACATCTAAAACAACAACCCATACAAAGAAAAATTGTGTGAAGAATTCCGTCGTTAAAATAATTTGCCCAAAATGCCAACTCGAAATAAAGCTCAACAATCAACGAAAATCCGTGTCAAGATACGAGAATCCTCTTCCCACAGAAGAAAATTTACAATGGGCTGTTATATTTGAGCTTCTGATTCCATCCGAATTTTCTATATATCGAGATTGCTTGGCATATGCAAAGTATGAACTTTGGACAGACAAACTTTTCAATGGGAACCAAATCAAAGAGAAAAAGTTATGGTTGGAATACAATGGAATCAAGTCATACAAATCAGGGAAGTGTGGAAGTCCTAAAAATATTCAACTGGGTAGTCCCACAGTGCCCCTATCTAGTTCCTTCCTCACCAAAACTTCAGCTTTGGATGTACTTACCAATAAAAAGGAGAAATTCGTAATAAATAATGGCATGGGATGTAATTACTATTACATCAGAAGTCCTCCGGAGGAATCATCTAAAAATCCAATTCAAATTGACTGTTCGTTTAAATTAAACACCACATCCAATCATGAATGTTATTCCAAGTCAAATCTACAAATTACATTGGAGTCTACCCACCACACTCAAAACAGTATTTTGGCGAGGCAAAACGAATGTCATCAGAAGCTTTCTTTAGTAGAGTTCATCACATTTGGAAGCCTTCGTGCTGGACATCGGATTCAGTTGAGAAATCTATACCATGCCATTGTCAGTGGAACATTATCTCTGGAACATGAATCCGTATTGGCTCTCATACTTCAAATTATATGGCAATTGGGACCATTAAAGGAAGCAACTAATGAAAGAGAATGTCACTTGGATTTCTCTTCTGAAGACACTCCTCAATTTGCTGAAGAATTTGTGGAGATGTTGGACAAGCTTGTGAAGACTAATGAAGCTAATTACAGCAACTCTTTGATTTTAATTGTTGCTGTTGTCATCACCAGACGAATAGCAGAATTAAACGTATCCCTGGAACAGAAATGCCACGATTTTGTAAAACGATGGCGGAAAATTATGTTTGGTTGGATATCGAAAATCGAAACATGTTTGGACAAACCGGAAGTAGCAGCATCTCATGAAGAAGTTTCTTCACTGAGAAGAAATTTACTCCAAATTACAATATGTTTGATGCTATCATATAGTATATCTGACGAAACAAAAATTTCCACAGTTTTAAAGGACCAAGAAGATGTAGTCTCCTGGCTACAAACTTTATACCAATGGAATCAATTAGAAAACCAATTTATTCCAACATCCTATTTTTTCACAATTCTTCAAAGCTTTGTCAAAGCTATTCCCCTTCGGCTTAAACTCGAAAAGGAAATTTGTTCTGGTGGTGGAAATTCCCTAATTGTCAGTTCCCTTGAGTCGTTTATCTGTCAAAGATGGTATAAAGCTAAAGACTGTGTATTCAAACAGTTAAATATTCCATTCGCCACCAAAAGCAAACCATGCCTTGTCCTTGTGGAATATTTGGAAGTGGATGAAGAAACTGGGGAACGAATTACCCACCAAATTACTTTCGATTTCATTCGGGGATCTTTCCTGATTAATGGATATAGTCAGTCTACACTGCCATTAGAAATAAAGGACCACAAGTTATTCAACATGTATTTTAAGGATACCACCTCATTAAGAGTTCAACGTGAAAATGCGGATCTCGTAAGGACAATTGTCCCATTTCATGGAAGACATTATGAGTTTACATTTATGGAAGAAAAGCTAATCATTAAAGAGATGGAGGATGGGGATCCCTTAAAACTGGTTCTTCTGGATCCTCAAACATTTTCAAGAGTTTTGGCAACCAACTTCATTAATAACTATAGTCACTGGCTGGATATCTCCAAAGAATGTGTGTATTTCAGACCAATGACAAATCCAACTGGTCATAAACCCCATCTCATTTTACAACGCAATCTCAACCATAACAATTCATCAGTTTGGACACTTTTTGATCAAATTTCCGAGGAATATGTTTTTCTCATTCATTCTTCTGGATTCACACAAATTACTGGAGTACTTGAACGTTTAGACTTACCCAACTATATAAATGTAACATACAATGAGAAAAATTCGACTATAACAGCCATTCTGAGAAGATACAATATTCGGTTTACATTAAATTTGAATGTGAGCATGGACCAACAGCTTTTACAAGGTGTGGAGTATCCTGGTTACCATGTGTCCAGAGATCAAAAACGTATCCCAACTTTTATTGGACTTGAGCAAGGATTGCTTTTAGAAAGTGGGGAAAAGCAGTTAATCCTAATGCCCCATTCCACAATTAAGTATAATAGCGAAAGTGAAGGATATCACCAACTTTGTTCAATTGATTTATCTGAAGATTTACGACAACCACCATACTTTGTATACGAAGTTGATGACGTGCTTCAGAGACTGAAGGCCCATAATTCCAAGTCAGCTTGGTTGTATCTTGCTGCCCTGCATGGAGTCACGTCATCACCATATTTTCCGGATCCGTTTACGGGGGTCACCGGTACGGAAATGGGTGTCATGATACTGCAGTCTGCTTGTGTATGGTCGTGTTCCCCTTATGATGAGGATTCCCTTGAAATATTAAACTTTATAAAGAGTTTGTCACCAAACCGGAAGTGGTATGGTCAACAGACGCCTGTGAAGGATAGAGGATCAATGGAAATCACAGAATGGCCGGAAGGACTTCCAACAATGGTCGCTTATGATGGATTTGCAATTATTGTGGAACAGTTAATTAAAGAAAGTGAAAAGCTGGCAATGTTGTATACCTCATCATCATCATCCATTAAACAAGACGAGGAAACGGAAATGGTAAAGTTGCCCCATTCATTCAAGCTACGTTTAAGGAGCTATTTTAGACATCTATCATTTTACAATTCAACAGCAGCTTTGGAATATCCCAAATATTTTACAAACCTTCCACAAATGGACCACCCAACTAATTGTTCACTTTCGTTACGAGTATCATCCGAAAACGCAATAATTTCTAATTTGCAAACCATGTCATTCGTATTTTTCACAAAGTCAGTGAATTATCTCAAAGACTGTGGGCTCTTTAAGAAAAGTAACCTAAATGAATATTTACTTACAAGGGAACCCCTCAACAGTAACTACCGCATACTTTCATTGGATCAGTTGGGAGTACTTCAAGATCTACTTGCTTTAGATTTGCGATACAACTGGCTTAAACTTTACACCATGGCCATAACTTGTAAAAGTGCAGAGGATTTACATTTATTCGGAATAATCCTGTTGGCAGCGGCATACCGTGGTGCACCTTTAGAACAAATTGTCAATTTGCACTGCATTTCAATAATTTCCAATAACAATTTAATTGAATTTCCTGCCGTTCCTGATTATGGTACTGAAACGTCCAGTGACCATAGTAATTATTCTTGCCCCGCCGATAATGATTTTGATGTGAACATCGTTTACGATATTTTGTCAAGATATTATATACCCATTCAAGTTCTTCAGGTTCCAGTTGTTCCTGTTCAACCTACCTGTTCCAGTGCTAATTATGCATATGAATGTGAATATTATGAATTGGCCGTGAGGGAATACCTCTTTAAAAAAACGTTTCACGAGAGATACAGTATGGAGATTTGCATGGGCCTCACTAATTTTTTTAAACAAAATTACTGGCCGTGTGAAAGTATTTCAACGGAATCAATGGCGGTACATCTTGAAAGTGGGAATTATATGACTGAGCTGGTTGCCAGCAAGATGAACGAAATATTGGGATATTGGTATAGGAACTATCGACTTAAATTATTTGTTGAGGACGTTCAACAGAAGCTGGACCAGATTTGGAATAATTTGGATATTTTAGATTTGGTGGTCATTCCTTCCAAGGCACCACTTGAACTTCAACCTCAGTATACTTTGATACAAGTGGAAAAAGAGAGAGAAAGGGGGATAGAGGGATTTGAACATTTTATCGATGTGAGTCAATCAAAAATGTTACCGGAAGCTAGTTTGATTTTCAAGAGGGGTAGTTTTGTGACGGATCGGATAAGTGATGTGCCATTCCTGCGAATATTTTGTGAGGAGACGATTGAGAAAATTGGACAGGATTTTGTGGAAATGATGACAAGTAGTCATTCAAAGGAAATATTTTATCAAACTGGGATCACTCCACGAGTTTCTCCAGTTTGTCTGCTGAAAATGCTGGGGAAATGGAAAAATGAGGAGAAGCTGCATAAAAAGCAGAAAATATGTTTTATTTATGCCGGGGCTCTTGGAGTACTTTGGACACATTTAAAACGACTCAACCGGTGCATCAGAGCCGAAAATGAAATGGACCGTCAGAGAGAAATGGAGAATCCTGGGCATACAAACTGGAGTCCTGAGATGTATCCTGAATGGCTTCTCTTGGAATTGGAGCTGGACATTATGATTCGCCCAATTCAAGTGAAAGTTGCCAAACAAATGATTCAAATGCCAGAAAGACCAAATGGGGTCACCCAGCTAAACATGGGGGAAGGCAAGACATCTGTTATTGTTCCAATGCTTTGTGCGACCCTGGCACAGAGAAATAGTCAACTGTGTCGTGTAACCGTGTTAAGCTCAATGTTCAAAATGAACTTAAACAGCTTGACATTTTCGATTGGGGGGCTACTCAGCAAGCGAGTTTACTCGGTGCCTTGTAAACGTGACATGCAAATTGATGAAGAGACTGTAAATAGAATTCAAGAGGTTTATCAAGAATGTTTGGAAATGGAAGGTGTGATTTTAACACTTCCGGAATATCGACTCTCCTTCCGTCTTCTCGCGTATGATAAAATGTTCAAAAAGGAGTGGATGTTGGGGCAGATGATGCTGAATGTGGAGAACTTTTTGAGGCAATATGCAAGAGATGTGCTGGACGAGAGTGATGAGCTATTTAA
>JAQFZH010000107.1:0-51561 GCA_034695485.1 Entomobrya nivalis | reverse complement strand
TATCCTTCATAAACCAACGTTTCGCTGTAAAATATAGGTCAGTTAAAGCTTAACTGTGAAATTTTAAGATACAACTTTTCCTGTAGGTTTTTGAAATGAAATGCAAATATGTTGGAACGTCAGCTATTTTGAAACTGGATGTGCCTGAGTGCTCTCTGAATGAAACAAACACACTGTACTGACGATCAATTTCATGCTTTCGTAACACGTCATGGGACGTTAAACGAAGTTAAGATGTCATGATATGGTTGTAATTTAAGTTCAGAATGAATGAATTTTGAATTATGAGCCAGTTGTCGCAAAAAATGCTAAACACTGATTAGCCAAGATAAATGAGGTGTCTTATTTGAGAGAAAGACGTCAGAGACAAATTAGGTGTTGGCAGAAACGTGCTTTTTAAATATCATTCCTGTCATAAATTAAAAAGTGAGTGAACTTGAGTAAAAACGTTCCAAGCACTTAAATGCAATCGTCTTGGATAAAGTGGGGTAATTTAGCAGTGGTGGTAGTGGTGGCATCATTTTACCATGTTTCTGGAAAAGAATTCATTACTACGAATAATGTTGACTCCGATTTACGTTTGGGAAGTCATCCTCCCGTACATTCGGAAGACAACGAAGGAGTGAATAGTGACCTCATACCTTTACGAAGACAAGCTAGATCTTTAAAAGACGTCAGTTATGAACTCCAGCCTGCAGAAGGCCGTCACAAAAATAACAAGCAATCTTACAACTACCACTCGAAACCACGAAAAAATCAGTACAACAATCACAACCGTCATTCGACAAATCATCGTGACAAAAAAGGTGGTTATCATAATAGTGATAATTACGACAGTAACTCCGGCTACAGTACAAGCAGTAATTATAACAGAGCGAAGAAAGGGGATTACGGTGATTCGGATCACAAGCAATATGGAGGAAAACGGGGAAATAGCTACGGCGGTAAAGGTGGAGGTGGAAGTTCATACGGAGGACGAAGTGGTGGATCCGGAGGTGGACATGGTGGATATGGGGGACATTATCAAGGTGGTTCGGGAGGAAATCATCACGGTGGATCGGGAGATGAATACCATCATTCCGATGGGGATTCAGGAGGAAACCATCATGGTGATTCAGAAGGTGGATATCATAACTCAGGTGGAGGTGGCGGCCAACATGGCAATTATGGTGATGATTCTGGCTCGTACTTAAGCTCAGATAGTTATAAATAGAACACAACATTGAAATAAATGACATGGTTGATATCTCTGTAGGAAAAGCCTTTTAAAGTTTCATATTTTTTGCATTGAGTAATAATATATTTATGGAAAGTCACTTTTTTATAAAGCTGTTTACTAACAATATAATACATGTTTACATAAGGTATGTATGTACAAGTTTTCATGAAGATATTTTAAATACAAATATTTTAAAATCGGTCTTTCGAAAAATAAAACATCAAAGTATTGCTAGCCCCACTGAAAACTGATTCACTCATGATTAATGATGACGATGACGCACTCATAATTTACACTCATTAATTTATCGCTACAGCTACGTTTGACTGGTTAGCTTATACGATGCTGCGTCGTGTTGGATTGTCCAAAAACTGTATTGAAATTGTTATATGTACTGTTCACCATATAGAGACCAAGGGAAATTCCTCGATTTTGAGATATAGCTATTCCTTCCATGCCTCCTTGCGAATTAGCTCCAATACTAGGAATTTCTGCAAAATTAAAATATGAATAAAAAAATAATAATCAATGATGGAAGCGCACATTTATAACAGAAAAATTGAGAATGTTTAACAAGATATTCGATACATACTATCTTTGCTGTTGGGATCAAAAACGAATGGTGCAGAGGGAGGTGCAGGTCCTATTGTCGGTTTTAAAGATTTGTTAGAATCAAAGATGGTGGGTTCAAATGGTAGTGCTGGAGCCACTGCGGGTCGTATTGGTGACTTGTTTCCGTCAAATATGAGTGGTTTTATGGGTGGTGCTCCCAGTGGTCGTCCTAATGGTTTTGGCTGCCCATGTTTTCCTAAGAAAAATTTTGCTGGGTTGGTAACTCGTGGTGTTAGCGACGATTCCTTTGACAAGTGGCCAAAAAGTTGTTCCCATTCAGAGTCTAAATCTCTAAATTTTAGTAAAGTATAATTTTTGAAATGTGACGTAGTATAGGATCCTTAAAAATATTTTGTACTTGAAATATATGTTTGCCGTACCCTGAAGGCGCTGATGCTGAATCCATAAAATTGCCCGCCATTAGAACAACCACCAATATAACTGACACGTCAAAATACATAATTAACCATCATAGTTGATTATATGAAAAAAGACGCTGTAAAACGCAAGCAAATGATGATATTCAAAAAATTCAGAACTTAGCAAAATAAATCTATATTGCTTCCCTGGCCTTTCTGCACTTTCGCTTTCGCGTTTCACATTTCGTTCAGTCAGCAACATGTTGGCTGGAGGTTGTTGTTGGTTGGGACCTTCAGGTATGTATGCACGGTTTCTCTTTTGTAAAATTCTGGTCATTACAAGTTTGTAGGTGTGGGACAGAATAGGAATGAGTTCAAGGGTCTATTTTCTTTCACTTCAAGCACCTCTGTATAACACTTAAATGGGTTATAGAGCAAATTCTCTGAGGAATGGCTACACGTGCAGTAACTTGTCGTATTCACTGAACTGACTACAAAATGGTAAAGGATGGCGATGGCATCATAACAGTAGTACACCTGCATCAAGGACCAGGCAATTAGTAGGAAGATATGAATGAGCAGCCCCCATACGACTATGCATCATACCTTGTCACTTTTCAATTTTACATAATCTTACAATGTCATCTTGCTTGTAAACTTGGGTGTTTTGATATTTCACAAAGATTTCGCTTAAAAATTGAGTCACCAAAAAATGTATGCAATGTGTTACATGATTTGAAAAATAAGAGCCTTCACTGGATAGGCACACACAGATGCGCAAGTAACATTAAATATTTTACAACTGTATTTTTTATTTTCAATACCGGCCCTAGAATGAGCCCTTAAAAACCGGGCATCTACTTAATTTGTAATACGTCTAATTGGTCTAAAATATAAGCTAAAAGTACCTAAAATTGCCTGCGTTGTAATAAAAGTACTTGAATTTTGACAAACTTTAATTTATATGTTACAAAAGCTTTGTACAAAACTTCTAATACATATTTTTAATGAGCTGCACTAATTCTAAAATTAAATGAACAAGTAATTATTATAGTGATAAGTACAGATGAATTATCTTATGAACGTAAATCCCTCAACATTTCTGGCAAGTCCAAATCCAGCAAAACGCTGCCCCTATTCTTCCTGAAATTTGAAACAGCATCTGAGGAAATTTGTTTGCAGCCAGAAATTCCTAGAAGGACTAATTGTCCCAATTTATTCTCAATCACAGATAATGATGTGTCGGTCACCTAATAAAGATAAGAAGCAAATCAATTTAAATGATTTTTATTGACATTCTACAATACTCCACTTGGGATTTGACTCGTTGGAAATATTGAAATATACCCGACAAACTGGCATTTTTAATGTTTTCAATCTAGGCAGTCTCGAAATTCCATACAATACTGATATGTCTGAAATGTTGGACTTCTGAAAGCTCAAGTCCAGCGTCTGCAAACCTGCAATAAAATATAAAAAATAAGATTTTTAAACCAGAGTTCACTTGTAGCTTGTTTCATAAAATAAGACTGCCGAGAATTTAGTACAACTTGTAATTAATTTAATTACTTACACTGTAATTTCCCAATATCAGGCTGAGTTATCCAACTCTGTATTTCTTCCTCACTCCACTTGTTAGGATGTTTTTGCAGTTTTGCACATTTATCCGCAGACATTCCAGTAATCCCTGAATCCGTCACTGGCAGTGTATGAGTTTGTAAGCATGGACTAATCGACAAGTCTATTAACTGACTGAGATTCAAATATATGCAACGTAAAAACTTGTCGTCCACATGAGAAGCGTATATGTTCAAAGACGTAATATTTGGGAAAACAGTCATCATTTTATCAAGACTTTTCAAATCTATTTCTCCACATCGAAAAAAGCGTAAATTAGCACATGGTGGTGCAGTAGTGGCCCTTTTAGTCAACGAGTTCCAGTTTTGTTGTTCGTGATGATTTGAAACAATCTCTAATTCGGAAACTGAAGGAAGCTTGCGGAGATTATTAATGTGCCCCAAAATCTCAGATTCTGTGTGCAGTTTAGTAACATTTGGCAGTGATACAGTCAAAGGGGAGTACTTCGGTTCGCCTTGGTATGAAAACGCAGACTCATAATCTAACCAAAGCTCCAGCGAAAGCAAACTGTCTGATAAAGTTGCAAGGAATTTGGACAACGAATTCATTGTCTTTTTATCGTGGGAATTTATCCCGAAGAGGGTGAGATTTTTTAAGTTGAGGTTCAAATATTTCAATGCCTTGCAATGCTCATGACCAAGTACATCTTTGGGAGATAAGAACATATTTCTGAGGGAATTCCAATTTAATGTTTTATACTTTGAGGAGCGGGGAAGGGGGAAATTTCGTAATTCCAAAGAGATCAAATTTGGACACGCTTCGATAAAGTCTATTAATTCAGTTCGTCCGCCTTTCTCGTCCCAATGAAGAACTTTCATTTTTGGAAGGCATATATTTCCATTGTTCAACTGTTTCATTTCTTTGAAAATACAGCCATTTGAGGTTGGTCTCTCAATTCCAAAGTATTCCTCCCGAAAATGAAGATTTTCAATGTTTGGTGCGTTGACGAACAGCATTTGCTTGAGATCATATGAAGAAAGGTTGCAACCTTCTAAATTGACAATTGATAAGGTCCATCCAAACACTTCAAATAGCTGTTTGAAAATAGGACAGCCGGAGCCCACGTCAAAGAAGCCCAACTTTGACACGGAAATCGGTTGGCCTTCCGAACGCTTTTTCAGCAGTTCTACAGCGGTTGGATTGTGCTCATCTGTATCTGTGATTACTAGACTCCTTCTTTTGGAAAGAAAGTATGCCATTTCTGTAGCCCAAAACTTGCAGACGAGACGGCAGTTGAACAGGTCAGTATCAGTAAGATGCAACACGATGTGTTCCAAAACCTAAAAAATTGTATGACAATTTAATGAATTTACTGATAATTGTGTGTGTACATAAAGTTGTTTGCATTAACAAATGTATTAAATGTAGATTCAAATCTCATACATCAGAGTTACTCAACGCCCGACAATCTTGAGGAAAAGTGTCTAAAGATGGTTTATCATCATCACCATCAAAGCTATCAAAGCGGTCAAATTGGTTATTGAAGGCAGCAATCTGCAGCTGGAGTCGACGTCTGCTCCAGCCCATTCTCTTCATTTTTACCTTCATGATATGATCCACCCTTTCACTCTGACAAATGAACATGCCTGCAATTCACAAAAATAGTTAAATATTTACCACAGTGTACGTAATGACAACTTCTTGTCCTGTCTCATATGATATTTTTTGGGAAGACATACTTCTTCTTAATGATTTCGTCTCATCTACAAAATCATCCATTGTGATAATGTTCCTTGAGCGTTGGGCCCTTTATAATTAAAACTCCGTTGGATTTACACTCTAGAATTAATCAAGTTTGGTTGCATGCACCACAGTCAAAGTCACCTATGTTTCACTGACAAGTTGTGTAACCAATACGTCAACCAAAAAGTTAAAACCGTTGACTTTTGGAAACAATGACCTCATGAAGGAACCCAAAAATGGCGAAGGGAAAGGGTACTATAAACATGGTAGCAGAAACATACGTGTCACAATAATGTTCATTGTCGTGCACTGAAACAATCAATTACAGACTTTATTGTACGTGAGCAGTGCAGTGTATAATTTAAAATGGAGATGGTGACAACAAACTCGTTTTCAGTTACAAGTATACTACAACTACAACAGATCCCAATCCCGAAATGGTTTTTGAATTTGTGACAAACACATCAGGTTCATAGTAAATTCATTGTACAAAACGGGTACCAACCACGATGACATTTTAAGTCGAGATTTTTTTAGGCTATTTGTCAAGTTTTTTGACACGACCGATTTAAATTCAACACACGCTATGCGTTAAATGCGTACCAGTGAAAATAAAGGCTTAACGCTAGATTAATTAAATTGATGATTATCATCAGTCAGTAACTGATTTATATGGATTTCTCACACTTGTATGCTTCTTTCCTTTTTTCCTCAAACTTCCCCGAAGGTATTTGTGAGATGTCGTGAAAGCAGGATGATAGTGTATTTACAAGAACAGTTGACAGTACCTGCATTGCATTGCGTACAGCAGCAGCTTTTAGAGTTTTAGGGAATGAATCAACGGAATGCATTGTTTTGTTTACATTTACATCATGGTCATATCATATCACACATCACACACATAGAAGGGTGAAGGAAGATGTAATTTGTAACTTGTACATAGTGCATACATACAACACAAACACATACACCCTACGTTACTTTACGAGTTTACGACATGTGAGCGAGTGAGAAGAAAGCAGGGATAAAAAATACATCTTGGTTTATCGTTATCGGTTGAAACTTTGTGACTTGTGTAGAGTTCGTTATCGTGTTTCCGTGCCCTGCTAAAAGTTTCATGAAACAGGGAACAGGAATGAACACGAATTTAATTTATCAAGAACTTGAAGCAGAGTGAAAGCAATATAAGGTAAGAAGAATCACAAATTAACTTTTTCTTCCTTCGGCATTCGTACACTTTTCTGGAAACAAACTCTGGACTTCTTATCTGAATTCTCATGACATGCTAAAACAGCTCACTTTTGAGAGTAGCCAATTAGCAAAATATGCGTTAAAAAGAATATTTTAAAGATAATGATGTTTCATGTACATTTTTATCTTATGTGCATTCCAGTGGAGGAAGGAAGTTAAATTAATACTCAACAAAGGTCATTTAACAGGCTATGGGCTGGTATCAAGATAACTTCCCTGGTAGTCCTGCGGCAAAACAACGAAATTTACTTAGCCGAGGACTAATTGTCTACAGTATTGTTGCCGGAACTGCCATTTTCTTGTAAGCATAATTAGGACAAGATAAGTGAATTTGATAAGCCTCTTGTAAATTGCCATGCCTTTGACGTAACAAGAAAATCATAATTTCTCTACTTTTTAGCTTTGCCCCGCTCTCTCGACGCATCCGGAAGGATTTCGAGGAAGGACGTGTGCTTGATGACTGGGCATGGTTCCAAGGGCGTAGAGAAATGAAAAAATCTTCCAGTAATAATTGGTTTTGGACTCAACCGTCTCGTGAGGAACTTTTGGATGTGCAGCAGGTTAAAGCCAAGGAAGCGCGTGGTGATATTGTTGGCCCTGACGTCTCTGAAAAAACATTAAGAAGCTTTCAAAACACTCGGGCTTAGTTTGATTCTAGTTTAGTAGACAATCGTAGTTTGTGATGTGCTATAGCCCTTTTTGAATTTATCCATGAGTAATTGGACATTAAAATGAGTTAACGTAAACTATCCTTTTCGTGTTGGTTGAAGGACAGTGGTTTCTGGTTTTATTGATTGACACGCACATAAACATATTTACATGAACACTTGAATATCAGACTCAAAATGAGCAGACTGAGCCGTTTCAAAAAGGCCCCTGCCTTACGACTTCCCAAAAAGCTACCTCTTCCAAGCACACTTGATGAGGATTCCGATGATGATGACGACTTCATAACTAGACGTAAACCAATTAAATATAAGGATTCTCCGAAATCAGAGAAAAAGTCACCCAAAAATGAACGTGAGCCAGCATCACAACTTTTGTCACCGGGAGAAGAGTCAACAAGTGAGTATTTTCGACAACCTACGAACGTCATTTCTCCGAAGAACGTACAATTATCAAGAAAAGTGAACGAAAAGAAAGTGACCCCTGAGCTTTCTAATGACATTGAAGAAAAGTCGATCGATGCGCCAAGGAATAAGAATAAGACCAAGGCAAAACAGGCCAAAGAAACTACCAGTTCCAGCAGCGTATCTCCAGAAGTAACCCCTCTTTTTGCACAAGAAGAGAACAATGACAACGGAAGCGAAGATAGTGAGGGAAAAATTCTATGTCCATTTTGTTGGAAGAAATTGAGTGACAAGCTAACTGGAACAACTCACGTGAAGGCATGCGCCAAAAATGTCCCCATTCCACAAATAATTGAAGCCATGCAATTGCAGGAGAAGCAGATGCAAGAATGGGAAAAACTTGGTTTGGCATTTCCTGGGTTTGCTGGGGCGAATACTAACAACAATGGTAAGAAAACTAAGAACGGAACAGGAACGGTCAGAACAAGAAATGGGGGTGGAGGTAGGAGTAGGAAAAAGACAGCCCAGGTCACCACCGGAGATCCAGAGTTTGAATTGGCAGTTGCTCTATCAATGTCCCTTCACGAAGAGCTAGAAAGCAGACAATCTAAAGAAAATCAATTTATAATTGAAAACGGTCTGGAGAAAGAAATCGAATTAGTTGAAGTTAAGCCAACTGTACCGAAGGACACCCAAAAAAACACCAACTACAGACAAGCCAATGAAATCTCACCACCAGTAGCAGCGTCAATAGTTCCCTCCGTAAGTAGACGACGTGGAAAGAAGGTTCAGCTAAATGAGCTTCCTTTGTATACAGTAAATGATGATAGAAAGAAAGAAATAATATGTGAACGGGTGTCAAAAATACTTGATGAACCTGAAAAGGATAAAGATCAAGGATTTTACATACGAAACAAGATTCCTCCCGATGCTATTGGAATACCTAAAAGACTCATGCAATTTCAAAATAAGGTATTGCCGTTTGCTGTTGTTCATAATATGTGATTTTTATTCATTAATTGCATTGTATATTATTTTCTCGTACAGGAAAGCTCTCTCTGGACACGGGCTCAAGCTGCTGTGGATTTGCCCAATGAATCATTCAGCGTTCTTGAACTACCGGATCCTTCACAAAAGCTCGACATGACTTATCCTTGCACTGACGAATCTCCGGATGAGCTTCAATCGACTGATAATTCATTTGTTGGAACAGATATCAAAGACAGTCCGACGGAGAAAAATGTAGCCAAAATTTCTGTTGCAGCTCAGGTGGGACTGACGACTGACGCTTCATACTTTAATCGATTTTCTGATGTCTTAATGTAAGGTGATAATAAGTGGTTATTTTATTTCGCAGCGTACTGTAGTTAAGAAAAAGGACAACCGTGATGTGAAATTTGCAGCCTCAAATGCCAAAACAGTTTCCAACAATTCATTCTCATCTACGGGTTCGTCGATCGCTTCGCAATCTTTAAAAGCTATAAGAAAACTACCCCGTGTCATTCAGGATATGGTGGAATTGTTAACTAACAAAAAGGAATGTGACATGACATTGTATGGTCGAGAGGAAAAGGCTATCAAGTGTCATAGTTTTATGCTACTTGCGCGGTGTCCACGGTTGTTGAATGACGTAATAGATCAAGAAGATAAACATGGGAAACGCGTTCGTCGAGTAATACCACTAACTAACTACAGTCATAAAACAGTAAAGGCATTTTTATGGTACGTTTACACGGGGGAAATCGATGACAATTATGAAGAGGAGTTGTTGGACGAGTTGAAGGATTTAACCTCAACGTACGGAATGTCATTTAACTTGGATGACGAGGAGACTAAGTCAGCTACAACTACGACAAGTTGTTGCAGCGTTGAAGTTCAAACTGAAGTTCTGGTCACAGAGGACTCTTCTACAATGACCGAAAGTTTGGAAAGTTACTCAGTAGAAACTGGTTTTGATTCTTGTGAAGGTACATACGCTATGCTATAAAATCCCACTCCTAATTAAACATGCATAATATGCTGTAAAATTATTGAAACAAGTATGATCAAAGAAATTGTCTTTCATGTCATATTTTTCACAAGTGTGACAAATTACCAATTACTTATTTTATTGTGTTACGCTATAGAGTACAAGGCATCGCAGGAATTATTCACTACATACATCGAAGAACCTCAAATAATTAATTTGCAGGAGAGCAAATCTCCTGTGAAGGGGACTTTCCAAGTAGCTGATTTGATTGAAGACAAATCCGTCCATGACCATGAAGATGAGGACGAAGAGGCTGCTTATTTGTCAGATGTAGACTTATTTGAAGATATAGAGAATGAGATGAAGAAAACTTTCCAGTCGCGACAGTCAGATCCGAACTGTGCCGCTGGTACTGGCACCATACCTGTGGAATCTCATTGTGCTTCATCCCAGAATATTAATGTGCCCAAACCAGTGGAAGGCTCATCGTCGGAAGAGTCTTTTTGGCAGGAGCTGAAGTCACCATCCTCCTCACTGGATACTGGCAAGAAACGGTTAAGAAGTGATTCTCCTTTGATAGACAATTCCAATCAACTGTACACAGGAACTCAGGCTGCTGAAATCCTGGAGGCACATTACGCTGGTGAAAGTGATGCAAAACAATACTTGACAAAGGCAATTAAAAAACAAAAATTAGACTGTAGTGACTTAAAACAGGCAAATGATTTTAATGAGGATTGTGAAATGGAAGTAGATAATTTAAATACTGAAGGTGATAGTGTAACTAAGTGGTGTGATGATGGTGACGATGCTTTATTTGACATCAGTTATAATGTGAACCCTCACCACCAAAGTGGTTTAGTCACGCCTAAAAGTAATTTGGTGAAATCTCGACGTAGTGTGTCAACTCCCAATTTATCTATTATAGAACCTGACCATAAACCTAATGACTCCCCGTTTTATAATACCCAACAGAATCCTGGTAATGAAGTAGACCCGTTTTGGGATGCCTGCGATGATTCTGTATTTGCCAATATACCAGACGAAGTGTTAATGAAGGCAAAAACGCCCAAGGTTAGAAATGCTAACGGAACAAATCATTGTCTAAGAAATACTGCTGCTGCTGCAACATGTGCTAGTCAAAAGAGCTTAACACCGATTTCACACACGCGACGGCGACTTTCGCCTAGAAACTTGTCAAGATACGAGGATGAAGAGTCCTTGTCAACTACAACAACGACTAGGAAAGGTAATAAAACAGGACGAGGGAATGGTAGAGCAAAACCACCTCCAAAAATAAAACTTCCTCGGAAACTACAATCGACCAAAAATGCATCTCAGTTTGAGTGTAACAGCCTTGCAAATGATTCGTCTCAATCTCAACAGGACACCATCAAATCTCAACCTCCACCACCACATCCATTGGCATTGACAGAGTCAACTAACAGTACTAATAGTAAGTCGCCTATGTTGAACTACAGTTTGATTGATACACCAATTCTAAAGGTTTGTATAATTTTTTTTATAAACTTGAAGTATGTATGTTTTTTTTATAAATATACATTTTAAAACTTTTGTCTGGTTTGTTTCGCTTCTAGCAAGAACTGAAGAAATACGGAATCAAGCCGTTACCTCGCTCAAAAGCTAAAGTGCTCTTACGTCACATTTACAAAGAAACTCATAAATGATTAAGACAAAAAAGACAGGTTATTTTTGAAGCCATGTTCGCAGTAGTGATATTGAATAGTTCATTGTAATTGACATTTTAATATATTGTGCTTTTATTATCAAAAAATTTACATTTTAATAATCTTAACTCTAAATATGTATAACGAAATAATTTTTGCGATTTTGATGTATATGTATTATTCTATTTTTAACTATCATAACGATTCTACACGAAAGGAAATTGGTATTACGTAAAATAAAAGAATAATAATATTACTTAATTCTGTGTACAAAACATGAAAGTTGGTCAAATTAAATTGCTGTTCCTCTTTCCAAATTCTGTTTGATTTCCGAAGTGTACTGTCCATAAAACCGTTCCAATTTCTTGTTGAACTTCATGTTTCTCTCGTTGATGTAATCAATGTCAGCCTCGTCATTATGTGTTCTTCTTCGGCTGTATTTCTCCCGTTTGTCGATCCTGAAAATAATCAAAATACATACAAGTATGTAAATTAGCTGCATCATTATAGATTTAATCACGTACATTAAAACCAAAGCGCCATATTAATTAACTTACTGTTTTTCCAAGTCCTGTACCATACGATCAATGTTTTCTGGCTTATCCTTGTGCAGACCATGGATAAGTGTATCTTTTCCAGCGTAAAACGCTTCCTCTCCCAACTTTTCCTTTTCTTCCTCGTAATTGTTGATATCGACCTTCATATTAGTAACATTGCGTTTGTACTGTCGAGCAGTAGCTTGTTCATAACTGGAGAAGCCTTCATCAGGGTTCTTCTTTCTGGCTCGTAGCCTATTAAGTCTGTCCAGTTCGTCAGCCTGAGCATTTAAAAGTTTTGCTCTATCATAGTCCACACCTTCTGCCTCACATTTGGTACGTCGCTCTTCATCTTCCAGTATCCATTCAGCCCTTCGTTTTCGTGCTTCAAAGTTAGTAGGAAGTTTAGCACGTCTGTCCTCTTCTTGGACTTCGTGAAGGTTCAGCTTCCTGGCTTCATTCTGTAAAACAAAACAAAGATTCATGAGTAATTTAAAAATGAAAGGTAAACGTTAACAACTGTTTAATTAATTGATCTTACCCTCCTCGTGTGAAGCTCACGTAACTTCTTTAATCGATCTGCTTTTAATGATTTCGAAGAACCAGCTGAGGGCTCTGTGCCAACTTTACTACTACTTGACGCCACAGCAGGTACTTTGTCCTCCTTTGTAGTGGTTTTAACACTGGAATTATCATTACTAACGGCGGCAGCCATTTTAAATCAAAATTTTATTTGAAAAGCTTTTAAAATAACGATTCTCCCGAACAGTTACTGTTTTCTTCCCATAAATGCACAAATATTATCTGGAAAATCTATTTGAAAATTTAAATTCCTGAATTATGTAGTTTCAATATTATTAAAATAGACTTTTAATTAATTGTCCTTGGTCGTCTTCTAAATTACGTTAATACCATCATATGTTGAGAGAAAGGGTGAATGTCGTCTGTTTACAAATAATACAAACAATACTGGTGGCTATCAAGAGGGGTGCGTTGAGACATTACGAAATGCATTGTGCATACACGCAATGCAATCCACATTCCGATTCCGAAACAACTTCACTTCATGCATGCAAATGCAATCCATTTAGGCATTTGAAACTCCGGCATGCCGTGTCAATCAAGTAATTATTTTATGAAAAACGAAATGAAATATTTTGACCAACATTACCAGTAAAACATAATATATCTAAAACAGTCTTTTATTAACAAACCAGGGACAATCTGCGCTACTGCAAACAAACAATACTTAAATATATGCATATAATTTGTAAAAATAAATGCAAATGATATTATAAAGCCATCCCAAGTTCTATAACTAACTAGACGGCTTTTACATCAATTAAGTACGTGATCGCGACTAAAATTAATAATATCAGGTGCTAATATTGTAAACAGAGGATACTAGAATTTACTTATTTTAGTTATTATGCAATAGTAAACGATAAAGGGTTATCTGAGATATTATGTACGTACACATCTCTATGTAAAAAACAAATGGCACACTGCACTCGTTGCTTAAAACTAAATTTGCGTAAATAATACAAGATTATTCATATAACATTCTTCAAGATTTGTTTTGAAGTAGTACTCATAAACGACAATGACTATAATATTTTTAAGTGAGATTTCTGAACATTTTTGCATATTATGTAACTTTATACCATCAGGGGTTTTCAAGGGTTTGGGTATAGTAAGTAGTCCGATAGGTAGTTTGCTCACTGCTGCTGAGCAATTTGCTGCTTTAAGATGACCTCTTCTGCTTGATACATTTTCCAAATCACCAGGTAGTCCCTTCCAAGACGAACGAATGAATATAATGATATCAGCGTCATGCAAGATATAGAAATCAACTGGTACCATTCCGACGTTTTGAGAAGTACTGTAAAACAGCTTATCAATACGCTCATATGGAACCCGACAAGCAGTCGTGGGAATGCCGAACCACTAAATAATATCTGTAAAATAAAACAAAAGAAATATTTTATGGAAGACTTTTAAAAAGGATTGGTTTACGAAATCATATTCACTACAAATTTTTACCTGAAAACGCATGTGTGCATTGTTTCCTGGTTCAGAAGCAATGCAAACTAGACCTTCTGCTTTGTAGAGTTCCCGTTGGTGTTTTACAATGGATCCTGGGGTAAATAGGTATTCTCCAGACCAGCTAAAATGTTAAGTCAAGTACAAGTTGTTTTTCATTTTGTTTTTAATTACAAGATTGATTGCATTGCATGTCTAATTTGAGGTAACTTACGAATTTGAAGGAATGTGATTTGGTCGCAATTTTGTCCATCGACCAAGATGACAAGCAATTTTATGAAGCCCATCACTGAAATCTGGACAAAATGCTCTGCTAATTAGCAAGCCGAATGTAATCATCCAAGACATGACTAGATGTTGCGTGGTCCACCACAAATCGTAGTAAACTTGTGCCTGTCAGATAAAAATAAAAGATGCATTTCAAACGAGAAAATATTATAGAATCGTGAAAAGTCGAAAGGTATATTTTACCTGTGCAAAACACCACGGAATGAAACATGAGTAATATGCAATCAAGCTGCTCAAACTGACAATTCGTTTTAACCGTTTGTTAAATTCCTTACGAAGAAGTTCTGTTTCCTCTCGGATTAGAGCTGGATCGTTGGAACATACATGGTGGTGATACAAAGTTGAAGTGGGGTCATTCGGACAACCCAATGCTTCGCATTTTGGGTTATCCAGCTCCTCGATTTCCCAAAGGGACCGTCCAGTGATACCATAAGCGTGGAAATACAGCAAAAACCTACAAAAAATAGAACATTAAGTTAAAATTAAACAAAAAAATAAGTGATATGTTCTTTTACAACAGTTTGCTATAAAAAAAACACGTACGGGCCAAATAAGTAGAGTAAATGAAGCACGCCAAAGCTTCCATTTTTGTAATTGTGATTGTTCCAAATGTGCACAGTGTTCAACAAAACGCCAATGCAGACAGTTGCCGACATTGTCGCTCGCAACATAAAGTGGCTACATCTTGGCAGTATGCGTTTTAAAATCAAATAGGGAATCCTTCTTCCAACAAGCAACAGATTGAATATCATCAAGTTGACGTCAATAAGGTAAAAGTTCTGAAATCGATTAAAGAGATGTAATACAATAAGCGATCTAGGATAATATTTCCAGATATCCCAATCAAAATTATTTACCATTCCGGATGAGGTGAAACTCTGTGGAAGCCACCACACAGTACGGTAAAGGTGCAGAAATTGAAGGGATTGGAAAACAGTAAAGTGGAACAACAAAATGAATTCAAAAGTCAGAATCGACTCTCGTCCAAGGGGAGGAATCCTAATATGCTTCATTTCAACGGTAGGACACATGCTAAAATCAAGAAAAAAAATCATAATTTTTCACTCTTTGTTTGACTACATAATATGGCTGTGTTACACACATCCAGTTTGCAATCACTTCATTCATTCAATTTACCGGATTTCGTCCGATGCTCCAGTCATCATAACACCGGAACCAGGTGCCCCAGTACCTTGTGACGAATACACTGTATTGTAACGACTGGAACTTGACGAAGAATTGGACAAAATTCGCCCATTGCTGCTAATTCTACGTCCTCCACCAGCCATCTATCTCTTTTCAAATAGCCACACAAATATGCTCACAGATCCTAGTTTTCAGTGAGTCCGTCACTGATACTCACATGAACTGTCGGAATGCAAGTCGGAAAAATGTCAATGCACCCGCAAAATCACATGCACTCACAAAAATCAGTTGTTTTGCCTAGATTACTGACTGGTAGCCGTGCCGTGTAAGTTCACAGCTGACAGATGCTCATTCAGTTCATTCATTGATACGTCAAAATTGTGCACATTGTGCTACTAAATCTTCAGCAATCAATTGTACTATTGTTCATACAATTAGTTAAATGAACCATTAAGCTCGTACATTTACTACAGTACATTAATTGGTTTTTTGAAAGATCATTTTGCTTCCTTTGATAAAAGTGGTGCAAAAGTTGTTTCCTGTCCTTTCTTACTCCTACGCACACAAAAGGGACACTGTTTGAGCATGTGCGTGCAACTGTAGCTCTCTGTGTTTGTGGTGCCTTTCACTTGGGTTGTTGTTGTACAAAAAAGAAAGTACTCTCAAAGAACCGCGAAACTGTCTAAAAATTCTCATAAAAGTTCAGTGTCAGTGTTGTATGAGTTTCATGTATGTACAATTTTACATTTACAGTCGGGTTTGATCACCTGCTGGAGAAAGCGAAAAGGCATATTTAGTGAAATGCATTTAAATTGAGATGACATAATTGTGTAAACACAACTTGTGTGGAAGCTTTCGCGGAAGAACGAAAACATTTTTAAGGCTACCATATTTTCGACGAAATCCGTCTACTTTCTCTGAACTGTTCAGTTAAACTTTGAAGGTATGATTAAGCTTAATTATTTTTAGAGGTGACAGAGATTCAATGCAACTGACTTTATGACATGGCATGTCATGTAAGTAAGTATAAATATTGTGATGTGATGTTAATTTTGATTTCATTTCCTTCTCCGGCGTTTCAGTTTTGTGGAGTGATCAAAATGATCAGACGTTCACCAACGCGAATTGAGCTGAAGCTGGAAGATTTGGGGGATTTTGATTACATTCAAAAATTTGAGAAAAAGAAGGCACCCAACGCTGTTCCTGGAACTGTGGGCGGAATCTCTGCTGCGGACGCCCAAAAATTCATTAGACAAGATAGAATAGGGTTTCGGCCAATTAGAACAGGTGCTACAACAGCTGGATCGGGAACTAGTGGAACATGGCCAGCGGCAGCAAGTGGAGGCTCTGCAGTGGCAGTGGATGTGATAACTGGAGTGATGACTGCTGAAGCGTCGACGTCTACGCTGGAAGCACAGGAACGGGCGGAAACAACGGGTAGTAGTGGTACAGCTGGTAGTACAGGGGGAACAAATAGATCTACTAATAATGCTCAAGATAATCCGGCGGATATGGATGTGTCTGGAGATGATGCTGATGCAGTAACTCCTTCAAATATAACGGCCGAAAGTAACGCTTCAAATGCTGACATGAGTTTGGATGAGTCTCTGTGACTTGTGTGAATCTTTTGAAAATTCTTTTGTATAAATATACATCTTTGTGAGATCTTGAACGTTTTCTATAAATAATGCTGGGCATCGACGTTCGCGCAGTACGTGTAATTAAAAGTGTTTTGTCTACAACTTTGAAATGTATACTTTTTTCATAAAAATATATTTAAGCTATAATATTTGTATATACAAGCATTTTTGGCTTAATTCATAGTGCGGTTCCTTATTTTACTTCTAGTTTCCCAGCATATTCAGAAAATTCCCTGACTTTGTTGATTTTTAATCATACAACTTATGTGAAACAATGTTGTTCTCATTTTCTAGAATCTTGCCTTGCATAAAGTTATCTTTGCCACAAATCAATGTACACAAGACACATTACATTACACATTGCTCTGATACTCATTGGTTAAAATGTGAAACAACGTGGATAATGGATACGTTGATCATTGGTAGTAGTGACGTGGAAAAGACGTTGCAACAAAAAGTCAACAGTAATATGTCACCGTCACCTCATCTCAGGTACATCGGTATGTTCCAGTTTATGGATGTGAATAGTTATCTCATTGTGAATATTGAATATATTTTTCACAGTTGATTCAGTTTCATTTAGGGTCACTTGACTGATTTCCATTCACAAAAAATCATCGTGTGTTGCAAAAAGGCATAAAACTACTCAAAGTGGAACGATTCCGTTTCGTGATTTCGTAAAGTGTCAAAGAAATACTGGATATAAGATAACGGTCATGATAAGCATGTTGAAAACTGTTATCTACGCAAATACATATACATATACATTCTTACATGAACAAATATTAAAAATTATGAAAAAGATTATGCATAAATATAAACCATTTTTTTATTCTCGTATTCTTGAATTTTACACACAAAAATGTGGCATACTTTATTGTCAGACTTTTGCTGTTGATTTGTTTTTACGACCTCATAAACTGTTTGTTTAACAGAACCAAGACTTTTCGCACCGACTGCAGCAGGTTGCGAGAGAGTAGCGATGGGTCTTCCAAATCCGATTCCCGGCTCCACAAACATTTAGATAACATTCCATAATGATGCTTTTTGGACTTAATATTTTAATGGACATTTTTATCCGCACTGGAGCCTGTACACATTCAGGTGCAGTGAAAATCATTCTCACAGACCAAATATTCAATCCAAGTGCTCTTATCTCACATCGGTTAATAATAGCACTCCTTTATTTACTGTAAGTAAAGTGGCATAAACATGTCACTCTTCGTACCCTTCTCCTGCGTGACAAGGCTCCACGTGGAATTATTCAGGTTATTGATAGTCAAGCCCAACAGCCACGTTAGCCTATTCGTTTGAAAGCTGAAAACGCTGCATTTTTAAGGTTTCCAAATTTTACAGCTCGTGGTTTGTGAATTCCACCTCATGGTAGATGTATACATAATGCATTGCATTGATAAATACTTACATATTTCATGATGATGCATCATTATGTCACACAATCCTATTATAGCAGACAACAAAGGCGTCTTTGTACACATTAGCCTCCCTCAGCAAGACTCAGAATGAAGTCGAGACTAGACCTAAGGGTACATGTTTCAGCTTCATTAGCTCAAAGGCTTTTTTTATACTAAATGAGTCATTTCACATTTGGAATTTGGACTGATATACCAAATACATTCATGCCATGCCTATTCATTCATATCCATTAATCCATTTCAATTTACTTTTCAAAACGCTTTCCTAGTTTCCCAGAAATGCCATTTTTCAAATGTTTTTAATACTTTCACAATACTTGAAGTTTGCTGAATTTTCTTTGAAACAATTAATTATTGTTCAATAGAAATTATGTGCCTTATTAAGTGATGTTCAATGTACATGACATTTCTTTGTAATCTAGAATGCTGAATGCACAAGCCCAAATTACAGTTCCAAGTTTGATGACCTGTGTTTCTGAAGTTTATTACAGGTGAGATTGTAATTATGGTGCATTGTCGCGATTACACCTTGTTTAAGTATACGTATCTAAATATTATATCCTATCCTATTGATAAGCAATAATGACGAAACGTAACGTAACATCATCTTATTTCGTCATCGTGTTTATGTCTTAAGTAAACGATGAAGAGATCATTCTTCTTGTTTTCGTATTTACTAAATATAGATATAAACAGTTATTTTATTTACCCTTATAAAACTGGAAACAGTTAAATAAGCTACGTCTGCAAATTCGGCAGGTAGAATTTTTGGGTTGTTATAAAATGGACGCATTTTAATGTTAAAAGTATAAATGTGTGATTTTGTACATGGAAGGGTAAAACATTGTGAGCTTTAATGTTTGCATACAACATACAAAAGTTAAGAGATGAGGGGGAAATCGTAAAATTGATTTTGTTGTAGAGAATATGGGGATGTTAATATTATGCTTTGAATTGTCAAGATATCTAATATTGTACAACAAGCCGATTAATATTTGTTTCTTTACAAGGTACATAATAGTGGTTACAGAAATGGAACGACCAAGATAAAAAAAGACGATTGTGAGTATGATGACTTGATTTCATGATTCATGATGATGTATTTCCAGACAAACATTCTTATCATTCCCATCCGTTTCTTATCTCTTCTCGTTTTTTTGGTTGATTTTTTAGTATTGGTTACACAATGATGATGTTGATGAGTCGGTTTTCGTTTTGTGTACTTATGGCTTATGGTAAAGTTGAGCCTATAAATCCGACTTGAAAATCATTTTTTCTCGTCAAATCAACAGAACAACTGGTTGTGTCATTTCATCAAGGGTTGTTCAGCAGTTCCCACTCTTCATTTTCATTTTGGTGTGTGTTGATTCAAGTTTCTATCAAATCAGTAATGAGAAATTCGTGTAATTTTTTTTACATATATATATTATTAGTTCATTATTCACCCTTCTTGATGTTGACTTGTGCATTATGCATCTGCAGTTTTTTTGTAGTTCAGGTATAACGATCGGAGTGCTCACATCACTTTGAGGTGTATTTCTGCAACAATATTATTTCTTGAACAGGAACGCTGTGGTTTCCAGACAAGAGACACGCCATGCAGTAGTCATGATCCAGTTTTTTCAGGAATTCTTCTTTTCGTCAGGATACTTTTTCCCTGTTTTGCATTTTAAGTGTACTTGAGGATCCTATTTTGCTCGGGATGGTGGAAGTGCTAACATTGGCAAATACTTAAGATTTTGCAAGGGCATTGAGTTGGAATTGCAGATCTAGGCATGATTTGTTTTTTAAATGTTATGCCAGATCTAACTCTTCCAGCTCATTGCTCTTTGCATATTTCATCCCCAATTGTAGACCATGTAAATGAATAGCTGGTGTCTACTGCTGCTGCTGGTGACGGAAGGAAGAACGGTTGCTCAATCCATTGTTGCCAAATATTTCTCAGCCGCAGGATTAAGTCAAGAAGGAAACGGATGCGAAATATTCAGCCTAGCCCCGGAAATCCCATACAAGGACGCTATAAAGCATATGAGTGGTTTCATGGACTAAGTGGAGAAGTGGTCTTGTCACTTTGATTTAAAGTGAGATTCAACTTCTCCAACTTATTTCAGCCACTATAATCAACAAGATGGTCACAACTCCCTCTCATCTTCACCAGAAGTATTTTCAAAAGTCGAGAAAATGATGTACTGCAGCAGTCAGGAAGTAGCACGATTTTTTGATTTCATTAAATTAGTACTAATCATATGCAATGAGTATTTGTGTATGTATGATTTATTTATGTAAATATTTTAATTTTCTATCGATGTTTAATAATAAAGCCTTTTGATAGATTGATTTTCAATATAAAGTTCACTTGAATTCCGAATATCACATCGCCCCATTCATCTTCATTTTGCATCCTTTCATGATCTCGTCACATTTTGCAAGCTAGAATTGTACGGGGCATTGTGAAACATCATTTGAGTTAACAATGATTTCTGATAAATTTACTCTGATACATAAATTCTTAAGTTTTAACTATTTTTATCATATAAAGTTCTGATTTACCATATGCATAAATCTGAAAAAACATCCTTTAAAAAATAACCAAGATATTTTTGTTATTCTGAGAAAGCTCATGATTGCCATTTACACTGAAATTTAGCATTCATACAAGTACACATACATACCTCATGGCATTTTTGCAGTAAATCAATACAGCCTTGTGCTTAATTTACTTTAATTGACCACTGGAAACATCAATTTTGTTACATCTTTTGGAGCATAGCTTGATTTTTTTCCGTTATGAATCTAGAATAGCCCACGCTTGACATTGGACCAGTGGACGGCGTAGCAGTGCACATTATACTACAATTTGCCATTTATTTAGCCACTCCCAACTTTCTATTACAGGGGCCATTCTATTTTATTTCATTCTTCTTAATTTCCAACCCCTTGTCAATGTTTATCAATTAAATAATTAATACACAGTATCACTTTACCCCATATTCTTAGACAACTAACAAGGTACAAATAGTTTAACGCACACGGGAAGGTCAAATACATTGTACAATGTTATGTACTGCATTTTTTTAAAATCTTTACCTATAAGGAATTAGTTAGCATAAATAATATATATACAACAACCTGTTAGGAATATTTTCAAAGGGGTGGTTTTTTTTGTCTTTAGCTTGATCTTGACTACAAGAAAATCTACTGAGAGCTCCATCGTTTTCGCCTGGTTTTCCATAAGCTGAATATCAAAAGAAGCATGTGATATCACGGTTTGATATATTGGTTATGCTGGAAAAACATATGATCTTCCCTGGCAAACAATAGTTTCTATCTCTCTCACTCTGAAAACGCTTACCATTAAAAGCGTTAAATTCATGTGTATCTGTAATCTGTGCACTTAATGCATTCAAAAAGTGTTAAGCCAAATTAAAATGTATACGTTAATGTGTTCAAGTGTGACAGCTTCAATGAGCTGCAATCGTGTATTTTTGGTAAGACAAATCGTAAATTGTGCATATTAAAACACCAAAAGTAAAAAGTATGAAAAAGGGACCGATTTCTTCACTAAGTAGATTTGTCTCATCAAATAGAGTGTAATTTTACTTTCAGACAAAGAAACAGTTTTTTGAAATTCCGAAACTTCTTGGAGCCATGTCTCAATCCAGAATGATACATGATAGGGCATTCATAAATGGAGAATGGGTCAGTGCAAAATCAGGGAAAACGTTTGAAGGTATTTTGATGCTATATGACTAACTACTAGACTAAATACGTAGAATTGGTTTAAAAGTTGGAAAATCTTATTTTTGAACAGTAATTAACCCTGCAACGCATGAAGTTATTGCAAATGTTCCCGATATGAATCAGGAGGATACAGAAGTTGCAATTCAAGCAGCTCGGAGAGCATTTGATAGCTGGAAGAACACAACAGGAAAAGTAAGATAAATGAAAATGAAATGACAATTGTTTACAGAAGAGTGCGAGCCGCGAGGTGAAAAGAGAAATAAACATAAAAATTATGCACATGATTTTTTGTTGGCCAGGAACGTGCCAAGCTTATGAGGAAATGGTACGATTTGGCGATTTCCAGACAAACTGAAATGGCTAGAATAATAACCTTAGAAAATGGTAAACCACTCAAGGAATCGATTGGGGAGATCATTTATAGCACAGACTACTTGGAATTATATTCAGAGGAAGCGAGGCGAATTCATGTTAGTATTTTAAACTTATGCAACTTGTACATTCAACAACGATATTTACTAATTGAAATGAAAAATGGGGTTTTTAACAGGGAGAGGTTTTATCAAGCCCAATCCCATCGAAGTCCATGCTTCTAGTGAGAGAGCCCATTGGAGTTGTTGGAATGCTGACCCCGGTACTTTAGGAATTTTTGATGACTAAGAATTGTATTTCCCATTTGACTTTGAAAACATATATTTTGTTACAAATACGTTATAGTGGAATTTTCCAACGGCGATGATTGCCAGAAAAGCCGCTGCAGCAATCGCGAGTGGATGCACTTGTGTAATAAAACCTGCGGAAGATACGCCATTGTCAGCGTTGCTTCTTGCAGACGTTGCAAATGAAGCTGGAATACCCCCTGGTGTTATCAACGTTGTTACATCGAGTCGGGAAAACACTCCAGGTGTTGGTGAAAAATTATGTACCAGCGAACAAGTGGCAGGAATATCATTTACAGGTATTATTTCCGTCCTACAAAAATACTTTATGGCGATGCGCAAAAATGGACGCTTGAGATAATTAATTGTTCGTGTATAATTTTGGATAGGGTCAACTGCTGTGGGGAAAATTTTGTACAAACAAAGCTCGGCAACAATAAAACGACTTGGCTTAGAGCTTGGAGGTAATGCACCATTCATCGTATTTGAGTCTGCGGACTTAGACAAAGCGGTGGCAGGTGTAATGGCATCAAAATTTAGAAATGCGGGTCAAGTAAGTATTTCATGGAAAGTGTATATTATTACCATCCGATGTACAAATAACATTTCTGCATTTCATTTTAGACTTGTGTCAGTACAAACAGAATTCTGGTTCAAGACAAAGTACATGACAAGTTTTTGGAGAAATTGAAATCTGCAATGTCGGGACAAGTGGTTGGGGATGGGTTACATCCTGACACAAGTCAAGGACCACTTATCAACAAAAATCAATTTTTAAAGGTATACATTTAATCGTATAATTAGTTAATGTAACGATTCATTGTGAAGTAGAACAAACAATTTCAAGAATATATTTTTTTAAATACTTTTTCGTAGGTATCTGGATTAGTACAAGATGCAATTTCTAAAGGTGCTAAGAAAATTATGGGAGGTGAACCACATCAGCTTGGAGGAACATATTATGAACCTACTTTGCTAACTGACATCAACCCATCGATGATGTGCTACAGAGAAGAAATTTTTGGGCCAGTGGCAATGACAATCAAGTGCGATTTGAATTTTGTATTGTATTGTAATAAAGTTGTCCGAATCAAACTAATTCGACATTTTTATTTATTATTTAGATTTTCAACAGAGGAAGAAGCACTCCAAATCGCAAATGACACGAGAAGCGGTTTAGCATCCTACTTTTTCAGCAATGATCTGTCCCAGATTCGAAGAGTTTCCAGAAAACTGGAATATGGAATGGTATAAAGAGTTTTTTGTTGGTTTGATTACTATGTAGAAAAAAAATCAGTTAAATTCTCATTTATCGAAACTATTCATAATTTCTTTTAATAAGGTGGGAATAAATGAAGGCATCATATCTGCTGCGGAAGCTGCATTCGGTGGAGTAAAGGAATCTGGTTTCGGACGAGAAGGATCTAAACATGGAATCGACGACTATACACATCTAAAGTACCTCTGCTTTGGTAATTTGGAATAAAAACTGTGTTGTTCTATGAATTCTATAACAGGCTTTCGTGATCCATTTTGGCCATTCCATTAGTTACTGCAAATGATTAAAATCGCGACGAAAAGTTTCTTGCTTTAAAAGTAATAAATACTTGACAGAGTCTTCCAATATCAGTCTTCCATATACTACTAAAATACTTAACTCACTATAAAATTTAATGGTAGCTTTAACCATAATAGCTTTACGTACAAAAACAGTGTATCAATTTATTAAAGTTCGAGAATGATGTATTTTTGTTTTATTTCGTTATCCGTTGCAATAAAAATGTTTTAAACTTTTATCAATTAATAAAATATTACATGACATGACTAATAACTCGAAGTTAATGATCGAAAAAGTGTACCCATTTTTGCATCTCATAATTAAGTCTTGTTTTTCTTAACTTCATCACAGGAATCTGCAATAGTATTTTAAGACGTTGCATTGATAGTAATTATGTTTGCTAAATTAAGTATATTTGGAATATATTTAGTATAAAAATCAAAAAATCCTACCACCAAATCCAGCAATCTCTCCGTTTTTATCAAGCTCGCTTTTCGCATAGTCCAAAAATGGCTGGAAATAATTTTTAATTGAGGCTATGGACATTTTTGGAGTACCAGCTATAGCTTGTAAAGCCACTGGCCATGGTTTGGAGAATCCGAGTTTCAACATGTCCCTTATAAATGATGTTCATTTTAAATTTTTACTAGAAAGAAACTTTGACTAAAGTCTAAAATAAATAAAATATTTCAAATACACTTACGATAAAAGTTTTCCAGCTTTTTTGCTTCCAGCGAAATCACACTGATACAAAGGCCTTGAATTGTTATTGTTACTTTGAGGGTCAAACTGGCCAGCTGCAGTACACATTGCTTCATAAAACTGGAACTGAATTACATAACTGATAAAGTAACGCAAATATTCAATATTAGAAGGAATGTGAAATTTCGCAGCAGGATCATTTAAAGTTGAATTATTGGAACGTTCAGATCCTGGTACAACTCCTTGAATTTTCTTCCTAATTTCCCACCATCTTTTGTTGTATTGATCTGGAGTAAGCTTGCCTTCAAACGCTTCCCAACGCCAGCTATCCATTGAAAGGGCGAATGGAATAAATGAAAACTAATGTTTTCATATAAAAGTAAAAACCATGCTATCTATTATTTTCAATGTTTCAATAAACACAATGAAGTTTTTCTCAAAATTTGAAGACATACAATGTCCAGTGCCTTGGAATACAAATAGTTCAAATCAGTTTCCGTTGCCTTCACCATTCCTACTGGAGCATCATCCTTACAAATAGACGGATCCTGTTTGAGGTCCAGTCCTAAGACGCATTGTAAATGTTTTGGTGTAACTACTGATAAGGCAAGGGCATCGCCAAGTGCCTAAAATAGTAGTGATTTTAAATCGTTTCTTAGAATCGCACTATTTTTTGTATTATTTTCACAAACTCTTTTTTTTACTACCTCATGAAATCCATTATTTGCTCCATTTCGGAATATGAAAGGTTGGTCAACGTATTGCTGGTAGTAAGCTTTTACAATTGAATAAAAATTAATAAAATGTAATTTCAACTATGCGTAGTTTATTAATAAAAAAATCAGTAATAACTAACCAATGTGTCCCATTTCGTGATGTGCTACGATTAAATGTGGGATGTTGATTTTTGTGCACTGTATTATTCTGAAGAAACACATTTCCGTTCATGCTCCAATAATATGTGTAAAGCAGATATGATTTAATTTAAAACTGAACTAGTTTGAAAACCTGAAATCTGTGTTGTTACCGCCCCAGCAAAAATCTTCAGCAAATGCGTGGCACATAACTTGTCGACCGTCAGTTGGTCGCTCCAACATGCTTTTCTCCCAAAAAGTTCTTGTCATTGGGGGAAGACCAAGTTGAGTAAAGAAAGTGTCCGCTTCTTGAAATATCTTGAGTGGAGTATAGCCCTAATTAAGGAATCATGAAGATGTGCATAAAGTTATTACAATAACAATCAATCAATAATATTATGCATGAAAATAAGTCCATTACCTTCGCCACCATTGCTTCCGTCGCATCAAGAGATGGAGCATCTGGAAATGGTCGCAGAGTATCAAACTTGGGCCAACGCTTAAAAATAGAAATGATTATACTAAAGTCTACAAGTTCCACTCAGATATATTTTTGAACTCTGAAAGTTACAATACCTGACCCCACATATTTCCAGTTAGATACACAGGAATGTAGCCACATTTATCAATTAGCTTTTCATAAACTGGATTTTTCCTTAATTTCATACGCACATATGCATGCAAAAGTTCATACATTGGTTTAATTTCACTAAAAATATCACGTATTTGTTGTTTAAAATTTTCAGTGGTCCAAAATCCCGAGTCATCATCATATTCCACCATCCACATTTCACTCATGTCTTTGAATCCTAATTAGAGTAATCAGAGGAATAATACCATAGAGGTGTGCCATGAGGAATAATAATTTTTCGAATATTTTTTTTTCAAACTAATGAAAATATTACCATTTGCCTTTGCCATTTCAGTCTGGTATTTCACAAACTGTTCATATTTATTAGGAGGCACTTTTGCGCTCATTTTATCATGCCAAGCTGTCCAGTAATATGCCAATTCTGCGGGGTCGTTACTGCTGGAGAATACTTCCTCAATCTGATCTAAGCGAATGGTGCAGTCGGAAGCATCATTATATTTACAAACTGTTGCAGTATTATAATCCCGCTCCATTTCCCCTTGAATTTTCGCCATCTAAACGTTAAAACATTTACCAGTTCAGAATAAGATCAAAATCAAGGTTGCCAACTTTACAATTTGGAGCCCCTACATTGGATACACTTGCAGGATCCATAGGTCCGGGTCCCTTGATAGACAAGAAAAGAAACTGACGTTTCATGTCCTTATCTTTAAATTCACGCCAGTTGGGAAACTTTTTTAAAATTTCTAGCTGGACTTGTGCTTGAAATTTCAAATAATCATCTTCGGCTTTTCCCTGAAATGTGCAAATTTTAATGCATAAAATACAAAAATAGGTAATTTACTTTCGATATGCTTTGTATTTGATTGTTGGCTTACAGAAGCTTCCTTCGTTTCGTCATTGATATTTGTTCGAAAACTATAAATAGCGGTGACTTGCTTATTGCAAGCCTCTGCATAACGACCTTCAAGTTCATTCAGGTACTTCCGAGCGTCCGCCTCTGTGCCTTGGCATGACGCACTGGAAACCAGAAAAAGGCCTAGCAAAAGTTGAATACACCGCATGGCAAAGCACTTTGAAATTAAATTAAAACAAAAAATTCACAAAACTTGAAGTTGTTGTCGTTGACCTTATTTATTCCGCATTGTGTCGCGTGAAAGCTTAGGCATTGTTTTATTTTTATTTGCCCAATTGGGGCACATGATTTTCTTGGAATAATTATCAGTGGTTATTACATATTAGGAAAATAATGCATCAATTTTATTATATTGATTGGATAACACTGAATAAACCCATTTAATTCAATAATGACTTTTGCAAAGAAGAGAATCTTTCATGCTTCGTTGTGCTCTTAATGATCATGATAAAGAGATAAATTGTTGACGCAAACGAAAATAAATGCATGAATATACTATGACTATGACATATATTTTGGTTTCATTATAAGTCGCTGTAGCCGTTATCTGATATGATACGGGATTCATTCAACTTGCAAGAACAATGAGTTAGGAACTTCTTATAAAATGTTCTGTAATCAATTTGTGATGATTTATTTCATTAAAACGAGATTAATCTCATATTTTATTTCAGTTAAAAATGCATTCGAAAAAGGATTATGTTTTAGAGCGGATCTACATCTATTTTACAATCATACAATTTTAATTTTAAACGTCAAAATTTTTAAATATTTACGAGCTAAATACATTTATTGATTTTTGAAAAGATGAGATCGGAATTAATTTTTGCTTATCCTTTCTGGACCATTTTTTCAAATGCGTCCTTCGACCAACCAATGGGATAATTCGTTTTTGCACGGTAGTCCTTCAAATATTTGACAAGGGGAGCAAAATACTCTTGAATTGCAGAGGCATCCATTTTATCAGTTCCAATGGACTCCTTGAGAATTTCACCCCAATGTTTAGAATGTCCAGCTTCCAAAAGTTTTCTATTTGGATTTATAAAATAACACAGTGGCTGCTTATCTGATTGACACAAAAAGTTTCGCTGAAATTACGATTAAAATTAAATGAATTATCATCATTTACTTCAACTGTTCTCCAGCTGCCTTGTTTTGATAAAAATCACACTCGTGCAATGGACGAGCTGGGTATTCTCCTGCTGTTTGACAAAGTCCGCGATAGATTTGGAATTGGAGAATATGGCTGACAAAATAACGAATGTATGGAGTGTCCCCTGAAATTCAGAACAATTTATATGTTAACTAAACCAGATAAATATAAAATTCTAAATTTCATATTATTAGTACACACCTGGTACATGGTACTTTGCTCCTGCATCGAAGTCTTCTTCTGTTCTCACCACAGGTGGAATAATGCCTTGATATTCACTCCTGTAATTAAAATGTATGTTAAGTTTAAAATAATTGATGATGCTATACATTTTGTGAAATGGTAGTTAAATAATATACCTCATTTTGACCCATTCATATGTCAGTTTATTGCGTGGAATTGTTCCATCGTACATTTTCCATCTGTAGGAATCAATCAGGTAGCCAAATGGAAGGAATGCAATCTAAATTGAAATAAAAAATTATAGCTCAATTTGTTGATTTGCTGTTAAAACTGAAAACATATTATGTAAAATAAACGTACCTTTTCTAAACCAACTTGCATCAAATAATTTATGGTAGATTCTTCTGAAATGTCACCCTGATTGCTTGTGAGCCCTATTTTTGCCATATGACTAGGTGTACTGACGGATAGAGCCATCACATCTCCAATAGCTTCGTGAAAACCTGATAAAGTCGTTGTTTAATTCACTATCATTATTAAACCTAATCAGAGTAATAGGTTTGTAATTAATTTACTTCTGTTGAAAATTAGTTACCTGGATTAGCACCAGTCCTAAATGTGACAGGTAAATTCTTGTAGTTCAAATAATACTGAATGTGGCCAAGTTCATGATGGATTGTAATGAAGTCTTCTTGGTTAACCTTTGTACACATTTTAATTCTAAAGTCCTTCTTGTTAGCAAAATCCCATGCACTAATTTTGGAATGATAAAAATAACTTTCAATTAATCTAAACTTCCTGTGCATTAATTGATGTTTAAAATTCGCACATGAACCTTTTGGCAATAAGTGCAGCATAATAATTAATTACACAAATTACACAAACAAATGTGGTAATTACCTGGCATGACAAACAACTTCTCGATTCTTTGGCCGAACAAGTTGTGCATCGGGCCCAAATGACACGCTCATGTCGGAAAGTCCCAAACTCATGAAAAATTCGTTAGCTACCTCAAACATTTTGGTAACTCCTTCAAGATCTGGGGTGTACCTCTGTCAATAATGTACCAAAATATGGATTTATTGGAAAAGTTATTCATTTTATAAGCGTATAATGTTGATCAAAGTTAACTAAATCACCTCCTTCAATGCTTCAGTAACATCAAACTTAGACGCATTTGGGAACGGGGCCATGATGTCATTCAAATGATCCCAACTCTGGCTCCACATGTTACCTACAAACCCAATCATTTAATTAGAATATTAATGATGGTAGCCAACAGCCTGTAGTGTATGCATCAAAAATCGTTGAAAAATACTATAACTGATAATGGATGGATTACCAAATAATTGTGCTGGAATCGGATCATTTTCTCCAATTTGAGGATACTGCTGTCTAAGCTTGTATCGAACGTAAGCATGAAGTTCTTCGTAAACAGGCTTCACCTGCTGCCAAAGAGCCTCACAGTCTGCCTGGAAAGTTGGGGATTCATATCTACGCCACCACATTTCCTTCAAACTAGCAAAACCTAAGCAAGAGATATTTTCTAATTTAACCTTGTCCTCCAAAATTAAATAAAAAACTATAAATATTTAATTACCATTCAGTTTTGCAGCTTCATTTCCTAAGTCTACATAATCATTATACAAAGGTCGCAGCTTCCTTCCAGTGGCATTTCGCCATGCTGTCCACGCATAAGCAAGTTCATCATAATTTCTGCTCTCTGTAATGATCTTTTCGATTCCTACAATAACCCATTAAAATTAATTTTTGCACATGCCTCAATCATTCAGTTATTATTAAAATGAACAAAAAATCAATCTGGCATACCTGGATTTAAATCCAAACCCTCCTTCTCCAAATCGCAAGTTTGCTTTTCATAGGGACAGATTTTTCCGACTCCATATATTTCAGTCATTTCTGATGCGATTTTGTTGTACTAAAATTGAAAAAAAAAAACAGATTGTGTATAAGCCTAACCAGTACACAACTAAACTTCCAAATCAAAGTTATGAATTCAATCAAACATAGTATTACCTTCTTTAACTTATCATCAGGAAGAGCTGCTGATCCAATAACGTTTAAAATATTAAGCTGTCTTTTAACTGAAGGATCTTTGATTGAGTCAACGTCAAAATGTCTAATGTATTGCTTCCACTGTTTCTTATCAAAATTGGCGACAACAATATTCAGCTCTTCAGCATAATCCCTGGCTGTTGTGTTTTTCAAATTGGTAACGTACTTCCATTCCGCATTTGCAGACTGTGTTGCCAAAGAGGAAGCCTGTCTCTCGTAAATATTATTTATATATTTCTTTGCAACGTCCTCACAAGAATCTTCAAGAAAAAATTAAATACACATTTTAAGCAATAAAGAAGGACATTGATATACAATATTGTGTGCATACAAACCTCCAAATCCGGGAACTTCGCCATTTTCATCAAGTTCATTTGCCATATAGTCCAAGAGAGGTTGAAGATAATTTTTCAGCGATGATATCGACATGGTTTTACTTCCAGTAATAGCTTCCAACGCTGTTGGCCATCCCTTAGAAAAGCCGAGTTTCATCATGTCACTGAAATCAAAACATTTAAAAGTATTTTTGTTATCAATAAGCAAAATACTAAAAGTCTCAACGCCGTTATTACTTTGTATACAAGTGACCACGCAAAATTCTCGCATTACCCCAAAAGCTTTCCAGCTTCCCTGCTTCCTGCAAAGTCGCACTGATAAAGTGGTTTGGTGGCGTTGTTGGTTGGATCATATTGACCAGCAGCAATACACATAGCCTCATAAAACTGGAACTGAAGAATATGACTGATGAAGTAACGAAGGTATTCTACATTGGACACAATATGATACTTTGCAGCAGGATCAAACAAATTAGGGGATGAACGGTTGTTGGCAGGTGAAATTCCTTGGTTGTTCTGTCGCAGCTCCCACCATCGCTGATTGTATTGTTCAGGAGTGATTGTGCCCTCAAATGCTTCCCATCTCCAGCTATCCATTGAAATCGCGAATGGAAAGAATACCAGCTACAATTCGCGAAATAAGTGGAGCATACATTGTTACATTCTTGTGAACTCAGAACAGACTTTGGCAGAGAGAATGAATAAGAGCATTTTATGTGGATTATATTTTGTACCTTTTCCAATGCCGTATTGAACAAATAATTTATATCAGTTTCAGTGACTTCGCCAGCATAGTGCAGCGTGGGTTTATCGTCACAAAGTGATTCATTCAGTTTAAGATCCAGGCCTAAAGCGCACTGCAAGTGCTTGGGAGTAACGACAGCTAATGCAAGGGCGTCACCAATAGCCTAGTTTATTTGAACGTTAAATTCAATTGATTAATTATCTAGTGTCTAAAACACTTTGGACCAATCTTTGCTCTCACAATTATTTTCTTACCTCATGAAATCCAGGATTGGCGCCGTCACGAAACACATAATTAAGATTTGTATATTGATGGAAATATTCTAAAATAGAAAGGAACATTATAATTATATTTAATTTAATTTGGTAAGCTAACTAACGCAATCAATATGATTCACTACCTATGTGACCCATTTCGTGATGAACTGTGATCAGTTGGTCCATATTTACTTTAGTACACTGTTTAATTCTGAAATAGTATATCAAAGTTAATATAATTGTATATGTGATGTGACAGAGACTGTAAACTGAATTAAAAACAGAGTTTGTCTTGAGATTTTTTTCATACCTGAAGTCTGTGCTGTCCTTTCCAAGGCAGAAATCTTCTGCTGACGCATGACATACAACTTCACGCCCGTCGTTGGGTCGCTCTAACATACTTTTCTCCCAGAAAGAATCGGTCATGGGATAGAGACCAAGTTGAGTAAAAAATTTATCTGACTCTTGGAACATTTTCAAGACGGTGTAATTCTGTTGTAAAATCATCAAAAAATTAGTACCAACAACTCAATTAGTATGGGTAATGCATAAAAAATGAAGAAAAAAACCTACCGCTGCAATCATGGCGTCAGTGGCATCTAAAGAAGGTGCCTCTGGATATGGTTTCGTAAGATCGCCTAGTTTCATCCAGCTCTAATATTTAATACCAATTAAATTACTCCTAATATTTTTTATAACTTGTAAGCTTTCAGCTACAGCGTTTTGAACTACATACCTGAGCCCACATATTTCCTGTCAAGTAAGCAGGAATGTATCCACATTTTTCAATAACCCCTTTGTATTGTGGCATTCGACGCAGTTTCATGCGAACGTATGCATGAAGTGTTTCATACATTGGACGGATGTCTTCCCAAATATCCAGCATTTGTTGTTTAAACTTAGCTGTTGTCCAATCTGGAGTTCCATCGTTGTAGGATACCATCCACATTTCACTCATGTCCTTGAAGCCTATGTTAACGAGTAACCATTAAGTACTGAATTTTGGGATGTACACATAAATGGTATTGATTTTTTTAAAATAAATTTACCGTTAGACTGAGCCATCTCTGATTGGTACTGAAGGAATCGTTGGTATTTGGTTGGAGAAACTTTTTCACCCATTTTATCATGCCTACGAATATTTTACATGAATGTATTCTTTATTGAATTTGAAATATTTAAAAATTATTTCCATTTATGTATAATTCTTAAATTACCAAGCTGTCCAATAGTGTGCCAACTCTAGAGGATCCTGACTGGTAGTAAGAATGTGTTCAATTTCTGTATTTAATAAAAATAAATAGAAAAAATATATATGTTGTACCATTTTCAATATTAAGTTTTGCCTTTTATTTTCTTAAATGATTACCTGGATCTAATCTAAACGTGCAATTAGTAGGATCTTGATAGCCACATACTCCGACTGTAGCATAGTCGGATTCCATTTCACCTTGCAGTTTTGTCATCTATAAAATAGGTTAAATTACAAATGTCCTGGTAAATTACCTCTCATGAATTTCTCTTTGCTTAAGTTAAGAATAACGAAGAAATATTCCAAAATCTCACATTGGCCACATCTCCTGGATTCATGGTAGCTGGCCCACGAATTGCCAGGTACTGAAATTGCCTTTTGATTGATTCATCCTTAAACTCATTCCAATTTGGAAACTTTTCCAAAATTTCTTTCTGAATTTGAGCTTGGAAGTTTAAATACTCTGTGTCAGCGTCGGTCTGTAAGAATCAAAACAATGTTTTATAATATTTCTTTTGAATGGTCCGTATAATTGCTTTGGTTTGCAGTACGAACAGAAGCCTGTCCAGTTGCATCAGTGACATTAGTTATGTAATCCCATCGTATAGTGATTTGTTTGTGGCATGCTGCTGAGTATCTTCCTTCCAATTCATGAAGGTAAAGGAGAGCTTCTGCTTCCGTTCCCAGGCCATGATTTTGCGCTTGTATTAAAGCCACAGGCTTTCCAGGAGTTGCACTTGCAATAGCAAATGTATAGCTGATAAGAGTAAAAATGAGAAGAGATTTGTCCCTTCTTCTGCTTAATGCAAAAACCATATTTATGTTTTCACGAGAACTCACAACAACACTTTTTTTCACTTCTTCTCTCTGAGATTTCTCAAAGACAACTGACTTTCTTGAAATGCATGAACTTGTGGAAAAGTTTTAAACAAGTTGTTAGTTTTCTTTTCAGAAGATGTAATCTTTATTTGAATGCATAGATCACCGTTACCGTTACGAAAACAAGATGATTGTGCTACATGTCATTGTCATTGATTGTTGTGTATGCACAGAGCATTGAAAACTTGCTCCTTTTACTCGCTCTTTTACCTTTAAGTATAATCTAGTTTTATCATGATCAAATATCGCAGTTCATGATTGCTTAAGAGGAAAACTTTTGTTGCACTACTAAATAAATCATGCAATGACTAGTTATAAGTTATAATGACTATTTTGAGAAAATGCTCACAAGGAATTCTCCAGTCATGCATAAGACGACTATAGAGTGCAAAACAAACACTTTTACCACTATATTTGAAGTTGAACCGAGGAAAGGACTAGAGCACAGGTCAACAAACGTTAATGTTTCTATTATTCTATTGATTGTCAAAACAATCATCAAATGAATGACACATCAATTATTTGACAATAAACACTAAACACTGCTGATAAGAGACAACTGTATATTTAGCAGAATTTCTTGTTTAACCAGTTCCTGTGGTCATCTTTATTTAGGGAGTCCAGAGTCACCAGCCGGTTGCTGTCCCAGTCCCAGCAGGTATAGATCCCTCCTTACTTTTTCGCCAATTGGGTGGGACTAAGTGGCTTCTTTGCTGAGCAACAATAACAATTTTAAAACGGTTTTGTTGAAATATAAATGATGACGAGGTAACAAATCACAGTGAGAACTACTTTTTTCCGTTGATGCGAATCCGGCATCAAGCATTTGTCTACATGTCACAGTATTATTTCATTTGTATGCTGAACAGTAATGCATGTCATGCAAATGCAGTTCCTTATGGTTTTTTCGGAACGCGTTTATATTTGCCCTTCATTGTTGGATTGTTGGACATGCTCGCTCGTGCACTTGTGATTTGTACTTTTGCCCTTGCGTCCATATAAATGATCAAACAGTCATGCAAATTATGTTCTCTAAAAAACCAAACAAGAGTTCGTGTAAAGATGTCTTCAATTTGAACGAACATGTAAAAAATGCACTTAGAATATAAGCGAAACGATATAATATTAATATAACAAAGACCGACAGAGGCTTTAGTTGGATTTCTATTTTTGAAGGACAAGAAGATTTTTTTTCTGTCAGTCAATGTTTGTATGGTTGGGTGAGTCTTATTGTTAATGTTAAGAATGGAGATAATAGCCTTCAACAAGTAAAAGCCGAAACCCCTACTATTTATTGTAATCTCTTCCATAGTAGTGGTGGTATTGACTCTATATATATTCATCTTCATTTAATATCTTCCTGACTGAGTAAATGAATAATTCACAAGATCACCCGTCATAGTTCGGTTGTTTGCCTGCTGGTTTAATGATTACACAACAAAAACCAAGACTAACATAACACTGGACCTCCGTTTGTGCCGTGCAAAAAGAGCATTAATTATTGCATAAGAAGTCTGTATTTAAAGTTCAAACACGTAAGCTTAAAAACATAATAATAAGAATTTGCAGGAAACCCAAATGAACAAACACGGAATCAACTCAAAAATCTGACATGGAAAACAGAAGCTATTCTTCTGATGGTACCTCGGATTTTGCCAGAAATAATTCAAATTATGCCAAGCTAAGGTTTAGAAGATGACGTTATGTTATGTCACCACAAATAAATGACCTTACTACAGTTTCTTGAACGCAATACATTTCTGCATTGTCTAACGGCACTGTCACGTTAAATCCTGACACGATATCATATAAGATCACCTAAAGCTATAATATTTATCCCTTCAGTGGCTGCAGTTTTCAGGTGTGAAGTCACGAAGTTTGACATTTTATTTTGTTTGGAAATTTGATATACATGTTTGGTTGTACGGAATAAAATAGGTTATAGTCATAAATTGATGATGGAAAAATTCTTGATTCTTGACGTTCTTGATGGAAAAACTTGATAAATATTCTACAAGCCAAAAAGATCGATTTTCTGATTCAATTGGTTAGTGAGAGTACGGATATTAAATACACGAAGTGTTACAATCTTGATTTGGGGTTTGCTTCACGAAAAAACCTTGCAATTACTAACAAAGTTATGCTTTGATTTGATCGATGAAAGAAGAGATGCATTGTTCTTACCAAGATGATATGATAATCGCAACTGTATAAAATTAAAATTAAATAAACTTTTCCATCTAAATACGTCTTTACAAATAATATTATGAAGACAACGCACGATCATTACTATTACTTAAAGTCACAAGTCACAAATACAGTTATGCATATCCAGATTGAGTGAGATATTTTGTTTACTGTGAAAGTGGTTCCTCAATGACAACAATATACCAGTTTTTCTTGATACTGATTTAATAGTTACCTTTATATTATGCCCGTATATGTCCAGCTCAGCATTTGGTTCTCAGTGCTCGCTATTTTGGTTTGTTTGTTAGTCCTCAGTTAACCCCCGAACCAAGATCACAAAATCTTTATATCGTATTTGTCAAATAATGCCATTGTAAAAAAAATTATGGGAGCAACAAATAAAACAACCATGATTAATGTAACGCAACTCAGACTTATTTGAAGGAGAAATAGACGTACGGTTCCATTTTTATTAATTTTATAGTTTTGATGAATTATAATTTAAATAAAAACTACAACAAAAATATAACACCTTTCCATAATCCAGCACATTGAAGTGCAAGTGTTCATTTTACCTTCTTCAAATTATCCTACGTTAGCAAATAAAGTTATATTTAACATACCTATACATATATTATGCACTCTGCAGGTATTACGCATGCATGCATTCATTTTCTTTTAAATGTGCACAAATTAATGTGTGCATAATGTGTACATAATTTTTTTTCCAGTAAACGAACAATAAAAAGGATTCGGTTGAACATGTTTGACAGAAGAGTTAATATTTAATGTATAGCATGTTTACAATTACAATGTCCATTCTCAATTTTCCAGACACTATAATTTGTTTGAGTCAGATGTTTTATTTACCACTAACAATAAGACATAAAATTTATTTGTTTTAAACGCAGGTGGTTAGTTAGCTAAAACGTACTAAGTACTAGTACGTGAGTTGCCGATTAAGTATATTTTCCGCCGTAGCCTACATGATCTCGGAAAGTCATTTTGCATGCGCTATTCAATGGGCATTTCAATTTTCTGCATGATAAAACATAGTTAGCTTCAAACAATAAACGATCTTGAACTTGCGTGAATTCCGCATGTCTACTAATTTCCTTACTTCTGGGATTACAATTAAAATCATGTAAAGTTATCCACGCGTACAGTAAATAAAAATATATACATACCTACATATTATGGCATACATACTATTTACTTCAATTATTCTATAATTTTTTATTGAGGATCATCTGAAACACAACACAGAGATTCGCAAATGTCTGAAATAATAATGTTTTATTAGGAATGAAAAAGAGACAAAGTCCATTGCATGACCGTATACACAATTGAAAAGTCAGTCAATTTAAGTTGTCAACAGAACTTTCGGTTGGGAAACAGAAAAGGAAACTTTGGGATATTATCCTCGTGCTCGGCGGTTTTCCTGCAGATCCGTTAGGTCAAAGTTGGGCGGATTTTGTACTTGATCAGCCACAGCTTGCAATCGTTGCTCCATCCTTAAAACAATTTCTTCTTGTTGTGCCTGATAGTGGCAAAGCTTGTCATAAATATCTTGCAGTTGAAGAATGGCTCTATCAATCACACGTATTTCTCGTCGTGTGAAATCACAGCGGCGTTCGAGATCATGAATCACTTTCAGCGTTTCATCGGTAACCTTTGGGTCAGCACCAAGTGGTAGAGCCGAATCAAGAGTTAAGCAGCAGTGACGGTTTTCGTCGAGTTTTGGTCTTGACTCCCTGTTTGGTGGCATTTTCAACGAGATCGCCTGATGTTAAAAAAATAAAGACAATACTGGTACTGGATACTTGGTTAGGGATCCCTGTCTACAGTGGCCAGTGGTCACGCTAAATTTAACGGGATTTGTGCAGTCTGTAAACATAAAAAACAGAAGAAAAGCCTTTACATTTGAGCATGATTGTATTTTATACACTGCATTATATTTTAGTATGCCACATCATAATTATGACATGACTGATTTACATGCATTTCCGGATAGCACTATACATTTTTTTTGGAATAATGACCTACCTTGCCGATTATTTTGAGATCACTGAAGTAATTATTATTTCCGTTTTTCTTTGTCAGATTAGAAAGTTGAAATGAAGCACTGATCCGATTAACACTGTGCGGGGGGATGACAATTCACAATGCAATGGAGTACACGACTTTATGGTGCATTGACTTTTTTTATACAGAATAACAATATTGAATTTTGTTTCTCTCAAAATGACAAAAAATTACTCATACTCATGAGTCAATATTGAATTTATGATCACAAAACAATGAAACTGATTATTTCATGTTACGACTGCACTATACTTTTTCGTTAGATTGTTTTGTACATTCAATTTGCTCTAATTCCGCCTCAGCAAATACAGTTTGCAAAAATCATCAATGAGAAATGAGTGATATTAAAAAAAAAACTTTAAATGAGATATATTTTCTTGAGACTTCTGTTCTGGTGGAGCAGATTGGAACGTATGTCAAGTGGAGAAAAGGAAAGATGGTTAAAATACTTTTAAACTCATCTTGTGGGTTTGCCTGTTCTATAGCTTATTAAGTTAACAGAACGTGGTTCGATTGTATTGGGATCAGTACCGAAAAAAGATGAGTCAGGTTTTGTCGCCTAATTTTCATTTTCACTTACATACAATGCTCCAAATGCCTGAACTGATTCAAGTGACTTTTTATGCATGTTCTATGATAAGTATATGTTTGAAATTCGTAAGTGTAGCAGAATGGCATTTAGTGCTGCTTTTCTTTGAGGTTGAATATGAGTTGACATTTTAGTAAATCATTTACTTCCCGATTCAACTACCATACAGTAAAAATATGACAAGACACATTAAAAATTATTGTTCGATGATGATGTGATGACATATTTGTACATTGCCATTATAATGTACAGCACTGTCTTGTATTTAGCTACTTATGCTTAAATGCAATATAATATGTACATACTTGGAAGCTCATTTCTTACATATTATGGTACTTTTAGTCTGGAGCGACGACACGAATGAAGTTTGTTTGCTATATTTTTGTGAGCCAAGTTGACGAACCAATTTTAAAGAACCATTCATCCAGCTTTCTGTGAATTGCATTCATTGAGGAGAGTGCTATGTTGACTGTCGAATTTATTGTCACTTTTAGTTGACTTGTAATGTTTTGAGAATTAATAAAATTGAACATTATAAGTATTTGCTTACACTAACACAGCATTCGAAGACAAAAATGACATCATGATGAGTCCATGGGATCATGTTATCTTATTATAAGAACACTTCTTTAGAGGTAAAAAAATGGCAGATGTGCACTGAGCACGAATTCTGTGTAAATATTTAAAGTCTGGAATGAATGTGCATGGCTAATGATCACAAAAACATGATAATCATGGTTTTTTGCTTGCTTAAAGTTTATTATAATGAGCACTCCTGAAAAAGTGAACTGTTGTTGCAGTTTCTGAAATTGAAATTAAACGTTTTATAATTCATTAAAAATATGTTAGAATTATTCGTTGTAAATATGCTATACCGATGAAAATACTGGTATAATACACTGGTTTCTGGAAATTCAACGATGCACATTGAACACAGAACCAGATTCTTAAATACGTGTTTGGGTTAATTACTTTCGTTTTCGATTGAGAATTAGTTTATGATTAGTAAGAAAGAACAAACTATTTTGTTGTCACAAAGAAATGTGTGTGGTTTGATGTGTCAATGCTTCATAATCATAATCATCATAAACCAATTTCCGTGACTAGCTATGAAAAAAACGTGGCATAGGTTGGGAGTTGGGATTTCCATTACTCAAAGAATTTATGGAACTCAGTGAACTTTACAGTGAAGCATCATAGTACTACACCATGCAGGGTTTTTTTAAAACCACAAATGCATTTTTCAGAAAAATTTCTTGCGGAAAAATGTTTTCCTGATTGAAAATAAAGCAAAAATCCCTAAAAACTTGACTTTAATGAAACGAATAGTTTATCAAAAAAATCATTTCATTTATAGGGTTAACCTTACATCACATCATCATGCGTTGCAGCAATTCTGAATCGTTTTTCCCAAGTTCATTATTTATTTTTTATTATTAAGATGTACAGAATGACCTTTCAGTTTACGACTTAGGAAAAGCTACAAAAATACAAAACAGTCCTAGTAATTTGACGCTTCTTCTTTGAATAAGCAATATATAGTGACTTTGCGTAACAAACATGATAACAAATCTTGCATGATATTGAAAATCGTTGCAAGAATAAATATCCAACAATTTTGTCATGTTAGGTACATATTTACAAGGTGATTACTGGCCCTTTGTTTGTCAAAGACACTAGACACTACAGTTAGCTATATCTATCGTTCTTGACCAATTTGTATCATGAAATGACAATCTGAACATGAATGAGTGAAAAAATGTGAAAGATAATTAGATAGCGTATCATTGTGTCACACGGTTATCTTCTGTAGCATCTGTAGCTGTGATAAAAATACTACAAACAATGAACAAGGTTTCACTTCATAAACTCAATGAATACTAAAGAAAGTGCGTATTGTTTCTACACTGATCATATCTTATCTTTAAAAATTAATGCAGTATTGTAGGCGGAATTTTGGATTGTCTGCGTAAATTATCTCAGATGTTCGGTTAAAGTTAAGCAGAATTGCATGATTTTCTTATGCAACTGTCTGAAAAAATGCAAATGCTACCGCAATTTAAGGAACGTCTCCTACAGTGAATCCTGACGATATACGATACGATGTGCGTGTACAGTACATTAAACTAGATAGCAATTCGACGTTTGTTTGTGTAAACATGATAAGCCATGTTTAAACAGGAGGGATGATTATTAAGCCAACAATGACAACGTATACTTATACTACATAAAAAATTCTGAAACGACTTATTATCGGTAAATGCGTAAGAGCACATAATTAAGACCTTAGTCATTGCCAACTTGACTGCATTATGCATGATGTAAACACAAATTGTTTGAAAAATTCCTGCAGTTCTCCTACTAACTCCTATTTTTTGTGCGTTACTTTCAAGATATCAGACATTCAACGTGGATTTTATTGCATTAAATATTCACAAAAATTCAGCTTGTCAGTAAAGGATGTATGATGGTTTTGAAGAGTACTGGGATGGTATTTGGCTAATATGGCTATTCATGGTATGGTAAGCTCTCCAGCTAACTTGCTATTAGGTATATGTAAAACTACCCCTTCACCCTTGGAGAGGGCAAAAACTCTATTTATTTTTTCCTTCAAACTTAAACCTGGCTCAGCTCGGTGGCTCGGCTTACGAGGTCACAAAACATTATCGATTGGCCAATACGATAAACTAAACCGTGCATGACAAGGCTTAAAAGTGGACAAGGTAGATTTTTTAAATTCGGAATTTAATTTTTTTCCAATAATTATTGCAATTCGAAAAATATATATATTTAACATGATAAGTGACCTTACCTACATATTTCTTTTTGTCTATTTTTGTACAAAATTACAATCAATCCATACCCCACTGGGTGAACCATGCACATCTTTGATAGCATCAAGACAGCAATACGAGATGCCTATTATGATGTATGATGAGAGTTCATTTTGTTGGTGCATGATTTGAATTAAAGTTCTTTGGGAATTGACATCATGTTATTCTCAATGCATACTCATTTTATGTCGTAAATTTCTAAAAGTACATTTGAGATGTGGTTGTGGATGGTAGGGTAGAGGAAAACATAAGAGTTTGAGTTACACTGATAACGCTCTCGGAATAATGCATCATAAAACGTAAGCTGTTTGAACTTTGCCTGCAGAGATATTTACTGATTGGTGATGGTGACATTTGGGTCAGATTCATTACACTCTCAATGAAATGAAAACGCCATTAAAACTTAATTCAAGAAGCGCAAGAAGCATCCTGTGTTTCCGTCTGTGTGTGAATAGACAAAAATGCATTTTTGAAGTGAATCCTTTGTAGAGTTAAATTTACGATGATATCCACTTCGTATTCACCAAATTTAGACAAATTGCATTTATTTTCAATTGTAACCGCAAGGGAAGTAGAATATATTTATAATGCTTAAATCGACCGATTGATTAGTGTACATCCATCATCTTGTGGTAAATACTTACATAATGGTATAGCATGCGCACATATAAAAAATATTTTCATATCCTTGACCTCTCCCTACACCTAGTAATTTGGAAGTATTTATTTGCCAAGTTCCGCTATTCTATTGTATAGCCAACACATAAAATGCAGCAAGGATTCATGTTACAATGCCGAAAGGGAACTTTGAAATTCACATTAACAATTTTTTAACACTTTTTGGCTAATTATAAAGCATGTGTAGCAGGTTGATTGTGTATGCAATTTGTGCAACCTAGGCAGAGTAGTCTGCATCGCCACCTGTCTGAATGAATTAGATCGCTAAACGCATTGGAAGGTTCGACGTAATTTTATCTCAAAGCGCCATCATAAACGTGATTTTGTTGTGAAGGGTTTTCGAAGAACAAGTTCGTTTCTAGCATTTATGAATTATACATATAATTTTGTCAAGGTTTGGTCAATGCCAAAGAACCCTGGAAATGCCACTTGCTTGCTAGATTGTTATTGTGCGTGGTAATGAGAGAATTCAATGAGAGAATTTATCATAACATTACAACATCGTAAAGTAGTCTCTTGCATTTATGTATCACGTAATTTTTGTAATTTATTTAGTTGCATCAAAGATGCAATCCAAAAGTGAAGTTGGGCATTACCGAAAATCCATATCCCTTTTTTCTAAACTAAAAGTTTTCAAAAACTATCGTAAGCTTAATATATATGTATGCTTAGTAAGCCTTGCTATTATTAGTTACAAGCAATTCATGAATTCATTCAAGCATTCTTACAGGTCAATATTCACATAAGCGTAATTATCAATTAAGGAAAGCTTATATGTGACTTGATAACAAATTTTCAATTCTGAATAATGAACATGATCCGAGTGAATGTCTCTTCTTGAGTAGTGATTAAAACCCGTAGTATCGTTAATCGTCTCATTGAACATGCGATATAACGCTTCAATCAACCATATCCCACAACTTATTAAGCATTTTACGTTATGCTCATCGTCGAATAAAGATTTTTGTTTCAAGAAAAAAATGTCATAAAATCCAGAGAGTAAGATTACAAATATTGAACTTTTTATTGTCTTTTGATTGCCGGTTTCGTAAAAGCTGTCAGGAAACCATAAATCACTAATGTTCTTAAAAATCACACGAAAAGTATCGAGTTGGATATCTCAGTCTCCGATGAAGGCATCGAACCATCTTTTAAATCCCACGTTGCTTCGGAACTCTAGAATTGTTAATAAAGCCGTATAAGATCTTCATTTATGAAATTTGTTGGCATTATTCTTTAACAACGTGTTTTGGCTAACTTGAAACGTAACTCGCTATTTAAGGAGAGGGTAAATCGTTACATGTAAAATATTTAGGTAATACGATACTTTATTTTATTGCGTACGAATAATTTGCAGCTGTTTGATGACGTTAAACATGACATTACGTTAAGAATATGTCATTACAGTCATTAAGACGGAGTCAGCTCAGCTCAGCCTTGCAATTTTTGTAGCATCCATCTTTTGGCCTCGTCCTTTTTCCTGAGTCCGCTTTGATTAAAGTTATTGCTATTTCAAATGTACGATGTGAAATTTTTATGAGAATCCTGTGCACAAAAATCATGAATTAGTAATTCTTAATATTAGAGAACAGACAACGAAAATGCTTCTTTAACTATTATCAGTTGACACATAAACAGATGCATAAAAAATTCAACATCGTTTTTTTTTGCGGTAGCCTATTTATCATCATTATAGCAATTTCGTTTTTTGTAATTGTCACTTCTTATCATTTCATTGTCACCAAATGATAGTGATAAACGTTTAAGACGATTGCTTCAAAAAACTGCATTTATTTCCCAAATCCTGGCAAATTCTTAGATAAATGTACCTAGAGCATGTAGAGATGGCAAAAGAATGGATAAATATCTAAGCTAATGCTTACATGAAACCTAAATCTATCTAGTGAATTAGTTGTTTGTATAACCGTTTAAGATTGTGGGTATCAGGGCATAATCATATTATGTCAGTGAAATTTCATTGATGATTAATTATCGTTTTGATTAGCGGATTAGATTTTTGTAGTATGTTGCAGGAATAATTATATAGGATGAATATTATATGGTTACACATAAATCAGGATCCCATGAAATGTAGGTACATTCGATATATAAGCTTAGGTCTAAATTAATGCGTGGGGGTATTCGCTTGTTACCTCATCGTGTTCAGTGGAAAATGATTAAAAATTGTATAAATATGTGATTATTTCTATTTTCAACTCAAATATAAATAAACAATTTGATGATAATGATCTACTTCAACATATTGTTACTACATTAGAATGCCAAGTCACATAATATGGAGTTAGATAATAAATACCTCATTTCTACAACAATTATTTATGAACCCTATTGAAACGATATACCTATGAGAAATATTATAGAGTGTATGCAGTTCTCAAGGATTCATAGTGTGTAATTTTATTTTTTTACTTTTTAATATTTCCAGCGGAAAACTTGTGTATGAAGTTATTAAAAAATAATACGTTTGTAGCATATAAAAGTCAAGGTTGATCTTGTGAAAAATGGAGAAAGGACCTAAAATATGAAATGCAAATTTAAATGCTTTTATAAAAAAAAACATTAATTGTTATTACGACTGCGAGCACTATAAAAATGTTTATTCTTTTAAGTTGCCTGTCTAATGTCCATTAGACACAGACTGCGTGCACCTTTTTTTTCAAAAGCAAGCGTTGAAAACAAAATGAATGTTTTGTTTTTTTTGTTGATAGTATCAGAGTGAGAAAATAAAGTAATATTGTCTTGTATTTTGATAAAAATCGCTTTGTAGAAGTTCACTTGTAACTAAATTTACTAGAAAAATGAATGACAGGCTGGCGGCGGCGCATGCACGCTTAAGTCAAGTCTATCATACCTCCTCCTCCAACATCCTTTCTGCGATTTTCAAGTCTCAAGACGGAGTACAAAAAAACATTCCATTGGTTAAAATGCATTGACTTCGTCGTGAATTTAATATCGACCCTGACAATGAGGACATTATTTCTCAAAATCTTCTCAATTCATTTGATACAAACAAGATGGATGGAATATGTACGGCTTACCAAAAGAATGTAATGTAATTACTGAATGCGTATTTTAATGGAAATTTTTTAAAGGTTGTTGTTCCAATCAAACCCTATTGTCTAGAGTTAAACTTACATTTTTTATTTTGTTGGGACTCGACTGGGACGCGATAAGCGTAATAATAATGACGCTTGTGGAGGATGGTTCTCCCACAATGTTAATTATACATAATCGTACAACTACTTCGATAATGAGTTCAACTTCGAATGGATATAACCTGTATAAAAATGCAAAAAGCAAATATGCAATGCAAAAGTGTAAGTGACAGCAGAGGCGTCCCTTTAACAATATCAATTACAATATGTTGACAATCGAATCAAGAATCACAATTTTATAAGAGGTGACGAAATGGATGTTTGATTTTTGTTCGCTTCCATTTATTATTGTGTCTCATGACAAGTGCCTTTTAACAGTGTGCTATCTTTGTTCTTGGCTGACTTGCAACATGAAGTAAAACATACATACATACATTTTTATAGTAATTTACATTACTTTGTTGTGCTACACGTCAGATTATGCGTTTTAAACATGATATGTTCGTTTTTATATGACAAAGATTATTGTACAACATGCACAGTTGTGCAGTATTTTGTAGGTTTTTTTCAAACGAAGAAGGGAAAAATCCAAAAAATGAAAACAAAATGCAAGAAGATGCATTTTGCAAGGCCGTTTTACATACAAGTTGCCATTCACAATCAAAACAAAAGGCTGGGTCAGTTATGTAATTGATGATGAGTTGTTTGTTGTTAAAAGAGTCACTTACTCATGTCATCATTATCTTGAAGAAGCCATGTATCTGTATGAAAATCTATAAAAAGTTGTCGTGCGTGTATGTACTTTAGTGCTATCGCACTAATTCGCAGTACAAGCACAGTGAAATGATGTGCAATTGCGCACGCACACACACACACACGCAATAAATAAAAGCAAGAAAAGATGAGCAAGAACGCTGATTATGGTACTTTTGCTGCACTTTGTTAAGCGGACAAGAAAAAAATAACAAGCACAAAATAAACGATGAATAAATCTCTGCAACTTCTGCGGAGGGGAAAAAATGTGTACAAGTTTACCAAAAAAATCCTCAGGTTATACCTAAAATGAGTAGCAAAGCCAAAGATTTCGTAACAATACGTCCAATAGTTTTGAAACGTTTTCTCAGTAGAAAAATACATTGTAACGTAATTATTTGTGTGTCATATTTGTTGGCGGTCCAAAGGACATAAAAATAACATTATCATAATTTGACAATTTAATTTGAAGTGTTGTAGTATATTGGCTTTATTGACTCGCAGAATTATACATACTTTTTCAGGAGAGCATAGTGAATGCATGAACTACTATGCTGGGTAGCGTTGCAAATAATATAATATTAAAATTAGATTACAAAGTATAAAAACATGTTTGTCACTTCTTAGTAAATAGGTTTAATGTACAAAGACATGATGCATGATATAAATATAAAAACTAGGGTGTAAAGGGACAGTAGGAGTTTTTTTATGGTTACTTGTTTGTTCCCTGCATCCAATAATATATGATATTACGATCACTACAACCTTAAAATAATAAAAATTTGTTTGTATAATTTAATTGAATATTTCAATATATATGGCTATCCTGTTCCCAAATAAAAAATAAAAGTTATCTACTGAACTCGAAAAAAAACACTGACATAAGTATTCAATTTATCACTGTTTGGTACAATTAGTGATTTTACATATTATAACAGGATGGTGATGGTAAAGTTATATGTAAACTGACATCAGCAATGATGTCAACGTCTAACATCATGTGTCAAATATTTAAAATCCTTGGGGGCACAAGAGACAGTCAGCAGCACCTGTTAAAAAAATATTTTTTATATCAAAGTATGTCATCTAGTTTTGCAGCATTGCATCGCATCATAAAAACTGGCCAATCAAAAGTATTTCTACTGTGCATTGCTTTAAAAAAAATAGATCAAAATTCTACTAAAAAGTACGACATACCATAACGTCCACCACCATGTCCATGTGGGAGACCCTTGACAGGTCCGTTAAATTTGGCGTATCTTCCATCACTAGTGTCCAAGCCAAAGGCAAACCCTTGTTGGTTATTATTGTTCTGAGCTGGACGAGCTGCCTGTTGCTGCCTGGGCTGCTGGAATGTGTTGAATTGCCTATTGTTGTTATTGTTGAAGTTATTGTTGGGTCTAAAATTGTTATTGTTATTCGGTCTGAAATTGTTGTTGTTGTTGTTGTTAAACTGTCTGAAGTTTCCCCGTTGGGCAAGGGACACAGCAAAAATGGCTGCGAGACACAAACACACTCCAAAACTGAACTTCATTTTGATAATATGGATTTTTTTCACGGGTGTGATGAATTTTTTTTTTGGAAAAATTGTGTTAAGGTCACGTGGAACTTAAACTTTATGGAAAAACACAAATACCACTAGGGACACAGAGACCAAACTTGTAGCGGATGACTTGTGTACGGACGAAATGAAATAAGCGAAGTTCCACAAGATCACTTTCACTTATATATGGCCATTAAGGAAGGTTTCATTCAAAGAGTATGGAGGACTTCGTTTGCGTATTTCGTTACCGAACGACCACCGTTACATGTAACATTACATATTATTAAAGTAAATGTACAAGAGAGCTACTGTGGGGTTGGGAATTGGGATGCATAGTTTCAGAGCTTTTGTAACTGACATGTTCACAGGAATGGTATCGTATTATTGGGTTAAAGGGAACATCATATACGTTTTAGAAATCATTATTATTACGAATGTAAAAATCCTTCAAGAGGTTTGCTATCCAAATATGAATGAGAATTGCTGTGTAGCTGTAGTAGTAGGTACGGACAAATGCAAAAACGCACCTTTGTAAAAAAAATGTCTTGATTTGTTGCATATGACGCTTACATGTTTTACACAAAGTGGATGATGGAGGCGCGTTGTGCTTCAGGTTGCATGAGACAACATCACGGCAACTAACGCCATGAAGAAGATACACACAGTAGTTAGCGTCAGCGTCCCTTTAGCTGTCGTAGTCACGATTGTCACGCACGCTTACCATCATCATCCTTAAAGATGAGAGATGAATAGGATGACACCTCTGTTGTCTATATATAAATTGTTTGCGCTGATGTTGATGAGCAGATTCAATATGACAATTTGACATTCTTATTCTTTATATGAAAACACAGGAAGACAATTTAATATTATTTCCTTGCTGCACTGCAAATCGTATTTTAGTCAATGCGACTTTTTACTTGCCGTAGGAGATAAAAATGCATTCGTTAGATCATTAAGATGACTAATTAAAACAAGGTGCCAAGCACAAGCCAAGGATAAAAATGGTTGGGGGAGAAGATGAGTAGTTAAAGATGCGTGTGCAGCTAAACACGTTCAAGGTCACTGATCGTAATGCTTGTTTAAAGAAGTTTAATTTCCTGTTCATGCTCACAAGATTAATTGGACACTCGGCACATTTCAAACAAGATGAAGATCCGTTGAGTTTTTTGAATTCATTTTTTAACTTTCAAATTTGACAACTTTTTAATTCAATTGTTAACGCACTCTATCATCTTCAGAAAAAATGAATGAAAATAGTAACGCTCTTTTTAAGTTTGAGTCGAGACTTGAGACAATCATGCTTGACAGGATTGTGCGCATACGCACTATTAAAGTGAAAGATGGGGTAGTAACTGAGAATAATCACAACGTCACGCTTCCGCCCATACTTTCTTGAAAGCATTTCTAATTTGCCAAAAAGTAATAATGTAGCGGCTTTCGAAGGATTTAGTTTTAAATTATTTGTCAAATGTAACAGTTATGCTTTCACTAATAATATTGAATCATGTATTAAATCTGACACACTGCCGCACATTGACAAGTTTATAAAATACATAAAATTTACATTCCCTTAACCATAAAAAAGCATACTACTTAACTGCTTACTTATCAATTTTGTCATACATATTTGTGCCATGTATTGGGACTGTTATGAAAAGGAAACGGTTTTTATGGCTGTTTTTATTAAAATCGTACACGTTAATTAAGCAATTCGTTTCCTCCCCCACTTCACATGCATACGCGTTTCGTACTTTTAGAATCGTCGCCTTAATTCATGACATATTATTAATTGGCATTGTTATTTATGTTTTGTCATCACTGTGAATTCCTGAGACTAAAATGCGTGTTGTATTTCCTTTTCTAGGCTTCTTTACCCAATTTCATGCATAAGTTCAAAAATACATAGGTATGTAATTATGAAGACCTAAATATCTCGCATCGTTAATTATAGTTGGGGACTATCAGTAAAACGCGTAAAACATTACTTGCGTCAAGTATCCAATTAATTAGTTGGAAAATCTCAAAAGAATATGAGTTTCGAAAAACCAATTTCAAGATTGCGATTGAATAGTTTGGATTGGGGTTAACAATCCCAGCATAGCATATTAATGTCAAACGTGCGTAGCTTTTTAAGAAAATGAAAATTACTTCATGTTGAATATTGTTTAACAGCGCCTCTCTTCTGATGTCTGAGGTAATTTTTATCTGAAAATATATTTTGCTGACTGTGTATGCACATTTTTTCAACCCGCATTTTGACAAATAATTTGACTTTTTTACATAACTGCTCATCCTTCCATCCATCCCATAAAGTAATTTGGGATGGAACAATATTGCTGCATCTATCGGTATGCCGTATTTGGTAAGAAAAATATTATATAGTGAAGTAATAGCCACGGGAGGATCTTCATAAAAATTTGAGTAAGCGAATTTGAATTTGGTTTGTCTTTAAAGAAAACCTATAATAGAAAGAGTTCCGGCAGGTGGCAACTATAAGTTTGCTTTTGAATAAAATATATATATTGTATATCTATAAAAACAATTTTAAGCTTCTTACGTACTTTCGTAGCGTACTACTTTCAATTACAACAATGCGTAAAGCCTTTTTTAGTGTATATTTCAATCGACTTTTCAATTCACGTTTCGACACTTTATCCATATTTCGTATAACGAGTAATTGACACACATTCTTCAAAATCATTCCCTGCACCCTCCTGACATCATACTTCATTACACAAATACTAACCGCAAAATAATAGGCATGTTCTACCTTTAAAGTTTTAGATTGCGATTGCGGCTATCAATTTGAAAAAAAAAATACTGCGCATAATTTTTTTACAATTTATTTTGAAACTGTCTACCGAAATTCTCTACCGCTGCTCACCGCTGCTGGAATGGCAAAATTATCTCATAAATTTATCTTCCATCCAGAGCTAGAGATCCAGTAAAAGAACATTCAACATACTCCCCCGGTTCATTCATTTGATTGAATTTGTTTGTTTTAGTTTTTAGCGTCCATCCGTCATCCTTCTTTCAAATGTCAAGGAAAAGGAAATACAGGAAGCCTTTCTTGTTATGAAAAGCTAAATGGGTTATCTATCTCGTTAGGAAGAAGTGATAAATCAATTAATGTATGCAATCTTTGCACACCTCTTTGTCACGTTCTTCTAATCAAACCGTATGAGTTGTTTGTTTGTTGACGCTTTTTGAAATCAATTATGAGTTACACGTTACATATTCTAGTAACATTAGATTTTCCTGATGGATTCTAGGTCCTCTACTTCCTCCTATTTAAT
>JAQFZH010000106.1:0-51639 GCA_034695485.1 Entomobrya nivalis | reverse complement strand
AGATAAGAGAGGACCCTTCAACAAAAACAGTTACACTTACATGGTATATTAATATCTATTTAAGGACATATATACTATATCCAGCAATGCAGTGGAATAAATATAAAACGGAGGAATGAAAATTATATAATTTTAAGTTGACTAGTTTGCTTTGGCCTTGGGATCGAGGGAGGAAAAGGTTATTTTTTTTTGGAGGAAGGAGAAAGGAAGCCTAACAATTTTGTAAAAAAGGCAAGATCATTCGAGGGAGATACACTTTACTTAGCATTTTTTATAAACAAAACTTGCTTGTTTTAGACAATAAGCTCATAAACGATTTTTACGCATCACTTGAAAGAGATGCAGATTCAGAGGAGTAAATACAACCATTATTATCCTTGTCCAAGGAGAGGAAGATGGAAGGTAACTTTTCCAGGCTATTATCTATCTGTCTACTTTGTTGAGCACAGAGTTGAGTCGAGTCGAGTCAAGAAGTGAAAGAAACATTTTTTTTTTGAATACGTTATCCAGACGTGAGTAAAGGGATGATTTTTTAAAGGTACTTGTGTAATATAAAATGAGTGTTCAGTGAAGGACACGCATAAAGCTAGTGCACAAGATTTAGTAGACGCAGGTCTCTTAAAGTCCTTCAGATTTTCAGTTTTTTTGCCCTGTTTTTTATCTTCATCTCAAGTTGTTGTAGTTACGAAAGGGCATTATACCTTTACCTCTCTCTGTTGTCGTTAGTGCCAGTGCCAGTGCATCAAGTATTAGCAACGAACTCAGAGATCAACTAAACTTTTTTGCCTAGGGCTTGCTTAACTAATGAATCCTCGGAAACTCGACCCAACATAAAAAAGCCACAGGCTCACTTTTAAAGATTTTTCAAACCAAGTGCATCTTCTTCTTCTGAGTATGTCTGGGTGTAAAGTAGTAAAAAAGATGATATTTGAAACAGTCTCAATCTTCTCCCGTGGTCGTCCATCTGAGTGAACCGAAGAAAAGTAACTGCTTCACAATTATTATTATTACGAGAAAGACCAAGAACGACTACAGTAGTAAGCATGCATAAAACATATTGTTGCAGAAGACGTAGAGCCTTCACTTTGCTTGTAAATATATTATGTTTATGTATAATGTATGCATGAACATAAAATGAGCAACAACAGATAAATTTGAAGCTTAAAAATGCCTTCTCTTCTATTTCGTTTTAATATCGAATTTGAAATAAGAAAAAGGAAGGGTAAGGCTGGAGGACCCCAAAAAAACTGGCTTCAGTGCGGAGCTCAGGAGGAGTATATTAAGTGCATTTAAATTTTTGAACCCTCCAGGCATGCATAGCAGTCTTGTGTAAAAAGTGTAAACTATATATTACGTTCGGATTCAATGACGACGATGGGATTTACACAAAAAGCAAGCAAGGTTGGTTGTTGGTTGGCGTTTAAAAACTAATCGAGTAGATCGTCTGACAATGGCTTGACAAGAGCATCCCTCTATGAAGCCAGGTGAGCAACACGAAAACGAGCAGGTAAACCCTTACGATTGAAGTTACATGCGTATTTGTGATGCAGCAATCAGACGACAGAGTGAGTGTGTACGCAATTCACAATCACTGCGACTTGTGTGTGCGTCCCTTATATTATTTGCCTGCTTATACCGAATATATGCAAAATACATACGTTGAAAAAAATATGCTTGTAAGGTATACTCGTATAATTTATTTTATGCAGTGTTTTTAAAAAGAAAAAAAAGCCATTAGAAAATATATTTTTCTTACCCGTTAGCTATTGTATACATGGCCCTTGCAGTGGAATCTCCAACTTTAGTCTGAAGTTTGGCTAAATTAGTGTTCCTTTCCGAGGGCACCTCGGAGATGCTCCTACGAAGTTTTCTACTACCACCAGACGCAGATTGTGTATTATGAATTTTTGTGGCAGAGCAATCATCATTGCTAGATGATACGTTAATTTCTTCGTAAAGAGAAGTGTTCAATAATCTGCTTGACCTTCCAGTCTCCCCTTGTCCTGGATTTCTACTTCCACTGCTTCCACTTTGTTGGCCCTGTTTATCCCCTGCCATCATCATCCTGGACCCAAGGATAGAGTCCACAGATGGAGATTTAGGCAGCTGGGCTGGAATGTTGGAGTAGTCGGAACAATGACTACTGGTTTCATAGCCAGAGTCCTTGGTGTATTTGTTTCTGATGATTTGGCACGGTGTACTACGATCCTTTCCAGAAATTTTCATGTTGGCAGCAGCAGCGTTTAAACTTTCAGATGAGGATCCAGTTTTCACGTTTTTGCTACTTATTGGCTCTGCTCCTGTTGGCGAATTATTGTTGGAGGAGTCATTTTGTTGGTGACTTGTTTGACTTTCACCTTTTTGAACAGGTACCGTAGTATTGGAATTAGATTGACTGGCTGAGGATTTCGAGTTCCCCAATTTATTTTTCATTTGCTGCTCCTTGTTTTGCTTCTCCGTCAGAATCACTTCCAAGTTCTCATAGATCGTTTCACAAGACTGGAGATTTTGGGAACGTGATGAGGGAGTGGAGGAGGAGCTTGGGGTGGAAGAGGAGTCTACTGATTTGGACCCGTCCACTTTTTGTTGATGATGTTGTAAATTTCTATTAACATCACTACAACCACCGGAAGTTGGAGACAAGTTATTGCTCTGTTGGTGTTTAGTTTGATGATCAAATAATAACTGCTGTTTTGCAAGATTTGCTTGATTCTGCTGAGAGCTCTGAAACTGATGATGATGATTTAAGTAAATACTGTAACCAGACTTATTTCTGCTGCTACTATTATTACAAACGAAACTCTGAGCTCTGGAATGTTTTACTTTGACTGGTGCCGGTGCCGATGTTCCAGTGCTTGTTGATGTGCCACCAGCACCACTTGTGCCACCGCCGTTATCACTCGACGTGTTTTGCGTAACCACTAAAAGTCTTTTCTCATTAAAACTTTGACTTCTCTCAGGTAGCTTTCCAGAGGAAGTTGTTCCTCTAGAACCGGAACCAGAGGGTCCTCCGCCTGCCCCTGGATGTAAACTGTGACTATGATCAATATCCAACTCTTTTAATGCAATCACGTTTATAGGATGCTTATCATCCGCGGCCAGTACAGAGGAGGAACTTGCCGTGCCCAGTTTACCGCCGCCACTGTGATTTCTCAAACTTCGAAGAAATTTTGTAGCACTGCTAGCCAAACGAGCAGATTCCCTCCTTTCCACTTTCACCTTTGACGTTCCAGAAGAGCTTGAAGCAGACGTACTTTCTCCAGAACTACTTGCTCCCAATGATCCCAACGTTGCTGACTTTCCATTCAGAGTCACCACATTAGTATCAGTTGAGCATGAAGGATCCAAGTTCACTTGGACATCGGAATCCAGATGATGTGAGATACTGGCTTCTTTTGAAGAATGGTCTTTGAGTGAAGCTGAGCTTCCTTTGTTCCGTTCAATGTCCCCTTCGCCCCTGAAAAAAAAGTAATAAATTCGTTACACACCACTCATAAATATATTCTAAATTAGGCTAAAACTGTCATTTTCATTCCACTTTCATTATAATAATATATTTCTCTCTTAAGATGGTCGTAAAACATTGAACGCTACGCTATACTTATTATTCATATTAGTTTTAACTCTTTGATTCTGTACTAGACCTACTGGATACAAGGTTCTGTTGCTGTGGTGGTGTGACAAGTCGCATGTTAACCAATTTTACAACGCGTTTTCGATGGCGTTATCGTCGTTCCTTGACACAGATACTTTTCTTATCTTCTCTTTTTTATTTGAATTCACCGTAACAATGCACTTAACTGTCAACAAATTATAATGCATATGAACAGAAACACACAGAATCTCAGTTGTTTGTTTAAAATTTGTTGCCCATTTTGCTTGACATGATAGTATAAGTATGCCTAGCCAGCCGTCACATCAAAAAAATAATATCGCAAGAAAAAACCTTTTGAGCAATTTATATTACTATTCTTTGACTTTATTACAGTATAAAAAGTAGTTGATCGTTAAACAATTGATGTATGCGTGTGTCTGTGTGTTTTAAGGTGTTCACTGTTTGATTTGATTGTTTGTTAAAAAATTCAGCTCAATGAGGCGCACTCCACTTGTTCTCCACTTACACTGTTCATCATCTTTCGCTCTGAGCAGCAAATCGTATTTATTTGATTGTTGATCATATACCAAATTATTACTAACTGCATATTATTCTGATGCTGATTGTTGTATGCATGCAAAGTAAACAATGATCTACATCATCATAAAAATATATACCATCCTGAAAGGAAACCTTACCGTCAATAATTTACTCTACTTACGCTGCTCCTGCGCACGTTACATTATTGGCTATCATGAAATGCAATGCAATTGTTTTTTTACCTATCAATCTCGTTCCTTCATTGTTACAGCATTGTGCATTTGCTGCTGCTGCTGATAATATAAATATGTGTACATTTGTACGTTCTCCTCTCTTCCCCCATTTTATTTTTCACGCACATTTTTGTATTATTTTGTGTACATTTTTAATTCGTTTAACCTTTTTTCCTTATTTATGATATCTATTAAGGAAATATTTTATTTATGAATGAATGTAATTATAAATACTTCACATCCATCATAAAAATAATATGTGAATTTATTGTTATTGCTTGCTTCTGTTGCCATTGCTGTGTAATATGTTGACTACGCCAATCATAAAAAAAATCTGCTGAAGTTAAAGTTCTCTCGAGCGAAGAGACTACACCAACAACCATCTTTCATTCATTCATGATAAGTTCATTGTTTGACTTTTCAGCTTACAAGATTAGAGTAGACATTTATCATGCCTTTTTCAGTAAGCAAGTTTAAAGTTAAAAAAATGTAAAGCACATGATAGCTTATCTTATTTAGTCAGAGAGAAGTTTACCTACTATATCGCAGTAATTCGCAAGAAGACAAGACATGACTTGACTTGAGTAGCACCAACAATTCACCATATTTCACAACAATCCCATTATTGACTTGACTATACGGCATAAAAAGAGAATAATTTTTTGGGTAAATCTTTTTCAATGCATTATCGTTTGCAAAAAAAATTAGTATTATGAAACTTTGCATAAAGCAAAGACAGTTTCGTTGTATTTTTTTGGGTGATCTGAAGAAAAAAATCCTATTGTGTTTTTTTTATTATTAAGATTGCGTTTGTGTGGGCTATATGGCGGATATAGATAAAAGTATATCTATTTTGTATATCAGCCAGACAATGGGGCATATTACCATGCCATATCATCACATATCACCAAGACCTACCAACATGTTAGCAGTGCAAAAAGGTGCTATTATTGGTGTTTTATAACATGTTAATTAGTTGCTATCACTTTTAAATATATGATTTTATTAGCTTTTGTAGTTTTTTGTAGTAACCATTGTTATTTTGATTGTAAGCAAAGAAAACCATATCAAAATATCAATATGGTCTAACTAAGATAGAGTATTCTTTTTTGAAATAATTAGCAAAAATAAACCAGCAATGTGAAATGTTGAGCACTAGAAGTAACTTTGCACAAAGTTGTGTGCACATAATACATTGAGATAATATTTAGGGAATGTATCATTTCAAATTTTTCAAACGTTGGATACAAAGAACAAAAACTGTTAGCTATGTGTATTCATACTATATGGGCAAGTTTAGATTTAAAGGGTTTGTTAAAAGCTTCACTTTTCAAAGTGCTAATAATTATTATAGGTGATACATGATGACGATGATAACGATAATGATCTCTGTTTTCATGAAGTATATAATAGTATGTAATAATGGAAATCCATGATCAGTTTGCTGTATGATCTTGTTGGTAGTTTTGTGATAAACTGAATAGCGTATCATTGAGTTTTCTCGTAATTTATGATGGCGATGAAGGGAAATTTGACATGATAATTTGATACTTAAATTATGTATGTGTGGAAACTACTTGAATTTCAGAACTTTTCAGAATTTTAAAAACAAGACGACTTTTTAAAAAAAATCAGCGAATTCGTTATTTGTCGCTTGTCTATAATTATCTACCGATTATCCATTGTTTTTTTACAAACAATCCTTTATTTTTCGCTACTCATTATAAGTTTAAAATATCGTTTTGTTAATTGGCAGCTTTGGTGAAAAAGAAACAAACAAAGGGGATGCACAAAAACGGGAAAGGAGAAGTGTTGTCAAAGTAAACTAAAATTTGAAGAATACAACGATCAATTTTAATTGTTTTACCCAATAATTAGTAGTGTAGTTTTTTCTTTGTAAAATAATCACTCACTAGCACGAGAAACCGAAACACGAGTCTCAATTTGTCAAAAAAAAAGTTTTAAAATCTCATAAACACTTTTCCACCGAAATTTATTTCACTTTTCAGAGTATATTTATGTTTTTTTTAATTTGCAGATAATTATGAATGTCATAAATTATACTATAACCACTGGCACAGTGAAGTTTATAGTCACGTGGTTACCAGACGCAGACGTGTTCATGTTTCCTTGTGTTTCGTTCGTTCCCTTTCCGTGTACAAAACATTTCTTTCATTGTCAGTAGAAGAAAATCGGTTGCTATCATTTAGCACATCATGCCATACCAAATAAGTGGGTAAAACCTAATAAGCTTTTATCAACGTTTTTCGTACAAGGAATCCAACAATCGACAAACCGAATTTTTATGGTTATTCTCTGAATTTTATCTGATAGTTGAATGTGAATGTATGATAGTTCCATAGCTACCTGTCATATTACAGATATGTATGTATCTTATTTTAGAAGGGAAACCGATCACTGGCCCACTGCACTCATGCAACTGTTTGCTATTTTAATGTATATATATTATGTTTCTGAATGAGCTACATTTAATTACTTATTGTCACAATGTGTAGTTCCAAATATGTTCACTAGAAACATTAAACTACAATAATTAAAACAATGCAACAACGCACCGAAATTAAGGCAGAAAATTTCTTTAGAGAAATTTGATGATCCGTGTCCGGGATCACGATTGCACTACCTCATTTCAATACACATAAGAAATTCATATAAATATATGTCGTTATGGACTTGAACCAATTAAACTTTCACATCATAAGTAGTTACCATCTATTCAACACATATCTTAGAAATAAATTGATGAAATATCAAATAAATACGAAAACACACCTGTCACTCAATTAGAAACTGATTTAAACACTATTTCTCTCAATTTCTAGCTTTGCTGCTTTCACAGCATTAACGAGAAAGGTTGTTTGTGTTGCTGCACCCATATGCCACGCAAACACATTGTTACGTCATTGTTATCAAGAATACACACGGTACACACAGTATTTTTCAGGAGAAGTCAAACCATTTTTTCTTGTGAAACCATTCGTCTACTCAGTCAAGACGAACCCGAGAAGAAGACTAAAAACCTTATCTTTCTGGCTGTCTCTCTCTCTCTCTCTCTCTCGCCAACTCTTCCTATCACTATCCATCTTTCTTTAATAATCTGTCTGATGAACTGAAGAAGTAAACTGAGCAAAATGACTGCAGAATCTCCGTGTACACTCCGATGATGCTCCGTACGACCGTAGTCCGAACACCACAACAACACCAAACCAACCACCGACCATCAACATCTCATCGCAAACCGCTTGCTTCACTCTCTTAGCATTGCAAACTCTTGCAATCTTCATTCAATATACAATTATTATACTATAAGATTTTTTCCGCAATAAGATTAGGAGCAATGAATAACAGCACTAAATACTCTGTAATGTATTTAAGTAATGTACCATTTACACACCACCAAAAGGACCACTTGTCAGCACAATCTCAGAGCAGCATTGTGCGATATGTTGTGGAGCACGTAGTTCTTGTTGCATATTGCTGATAATATTGCCATATTAAAATTGCATGGTTTCGTTCCGTATATAGTAAACGCATCATCACATCGCATCACAACATACATAACTGCAAAACAACACAATTTTTTTTAAGTTGAAAGAGGGATTCTAATTCTGATTCCCTTCTTAAAAATTATTAATATGATGACATGGCTGTGACTTTGACTCCGTTGCTTGTGATTATTATTATTGTTCAAAAAAGTTTTGCATGATGACTGATAGAAAACCTTCTCCTCTTGTTCTAGTCTACTCTGTTTTAACCCATTCATAAGGTGATGATAATGATGATAAATACTAAAAATCCTCTGCAGCACCACACTTTCGTATGGGATTTTTGGTGGTGGTGTGTGTAATGCTAATAAATGAGTGGGTTCAATGTAGGTTTTCCTCTTATTCTTCTTCAAAGTTTAATAATAAGTCGAATAAACAAAATAAGTAAATAGGATGATACACAGTGTGTGTGTGTGCAGTAAAGTTTATGAGTGCATCAAATTGATGTGGTGGTGGTCGGTGGTGAATTTTTGGGAGTTGAGCAGGGTTGAGTAGGTTTACCATATAAATTTAACAATTCCTTCTTTCGTATATGTATAAAATTTTAGTTTAATGGGATATTAACTAAAATATATAATGATGATAATAAAAATATATGTGCTAACTAACTTTGCAAGCTTAGATACTTAGAGCCCCTTTCTTACTTCATTTTTTTGGGGAGAAGGAGAGAAGTGCACACCTACAAAAAAGGATTTTTTTCTCTACCTCCCTGTTGCACTGACTTCTGCATCACTGCATATTAAATATTGTGTACGCTTAAAAATTACTAAAAGATTATCTTAAAGGCGCTTGAATAGTAATTTAGCCCTCCATTCTCTACACGCCGTGGCATGGCATACATTACACGTAGGTATATAAATGTGTAGATATAAAATATACGCGTATCTTTTTACTACACATGCAAAATCCTCCTCTATTGCTAAACTTGAGTACTGGGCTTTTCTGGCGTGTGGGTATCATCGGGAATAAAAAAAAATCTGGTGTGGTTTGGTTTGTATGCATGTGTTTGTGTTTAGGTTGAGTAGATATATTTTTTAGCAGAATCACTAGCATCATCTCATCAGTGGTTGTTTCAATCGTATGGTTCACCCTACTTAAACAGGCAATCACATTATATTAATCTTCGAATAAGTAAACAGGTAAGTAAGAGAGGCTTCATCATAATGATCATCATCACCACCACGCACGATCATCTCCGCAAGTCAAATCAAGTCAAGTCGAAAGTAAATGTGGTTGCTTAATACACAAAGTCTCGCAGACTCAGACTCACATCACAACAACGGCGAAACTTTTTTTTTATTGTTAGTTGTTCCTTAAGAAATTCACAGTATCGCTTTTTCATACTATTCAGTATTCACCTTGATGCTTTCTCAACAATGGAAGCAAGCAAAATGGAAGTGGTGATTCTTTTGGCTTTTCACCAAAAAGTAAATCTGTCTGTAAAATAATTTTTGTGTATCATGTACTACAACCATGCATGCAAACGCACAACTAGACATACAAACACTATAACACGAGATAGAATACCTGTTAACATACTATGTCATTTTACAAACAGGGCAGGAGGATCTCTGGCAGCTTATCTGAAAGTTGACCAGCGGGGAATTCGCTAGACTAGAATGAAAATGATTGGGGAATAGAAAAAAAAAGTTGATTGAAGTTGTTTTGGAAGATTCTTTGGAATTTCATATATATGAGGTGACATGACAAGACAACCTTCATCAAAAGAGAAGCTTAATGGTTTGCTTTCCATAGAAACGTGTTGCAAAAAAACATAACAAGCTACTGTAGCAGAACTACCATGCATGCTGTTTATTCTTTTGACAGACAAACCATGATTCACATTGCGAAATTCAAAGTATTGATATTGTAAACTCTACAAAATGAGGATAAATTTATTTAAAAAAAGACTCACTATTTTTAGCGTAAAGGTAAAAGGATGGCATATCTACGAATCAAAGTACGCTGAAAGGACAAAGCATTTCAAGAGTTTCATAAGCAAATAATTTTTCTCGAAAAAAATCTCCGTCGATAAGACGATACCACATAAAGAAAAAACTTAATAAAAATTCAAGCCGCAAGGCGGCAAGCTAGTCAAGTGAACAAGAAGTAGAAGAAGTCATACATTCATGCTGCTTTTGTGTAAAATAATTGTGGCAGCTTTTTTTCAAGCTTTAAAAAAATAATAAAAAGGAGCACATAAAAAGACAGAGAGATTCAACGCATATTACTACCTAACCAGTGCAGTGCAGAGAGGAGAGGACTCAGAATCACGGCATCTTTTTGGTCAGCCATCAAACGAGCCTGGCAGGAGGACCAAAGAGGAGAACTGAGAAGAACAAAACATGATCCATCCCTATTTGCTCGTGCTGATGATTTGATTGAGATTGAGGCTATAATATGAACATGTACCGGTCCACACAACACCACAGAAGATCAACTCAAGTTAGCCAACAGAGATGATTATGATGATGAGGATGACGTTGAGAATGCTGCAGTATTGGTGCATGCTCATATGAATGTATATAAGTATATTGTGTGCATGTGTGACTTGACTAGTTATGATTCAAAATACAAAAGAAAATGTTCCTTTACAAATTTGGTTTTGGTGTGTGCTAAAAAGTAGGAACTGCACAGCACACCACATAGGGGCTCTGTCGGAGCACCTGTGGCTGTTATGCTGCGGCGGCCACCTACATCCATCATCAGATCAGGCAGAGAGGCATCCTCGCGAAAGAAAATGAGAGAGAGAGAGATGGACTGACTAAAAAAGACTAACTTCATTTTGTACTCGTTTGTTTTTCTTCTTCTTCTGCTTCTCCTACTTGGATGCATCTTTGTTTTATGCACTTCATCTTCACGATTACGAATTACGATTATCAACAAAACTACATAGGCACATAGCATGAAATACTGATTTATTCTTGTGATTATTATTATATAATTTAGCATAATAATAAGAGGTGCCAAAACACCTACGTTTCTTCATCTCTCTGACCAGTGAACATCTATCAGAGCTGTTAGAAATACACCATTAAACGCTTCTTCTTCTGATGATGCTGCTATGATGCCTTCTTACCATTTTGTTGCTAGATGCTCAAAACAATTATTCATTACAAAATGGACACACGTAGTATGTGTATATGTTCGTTCATACAATTTTCTAATGATTGTTAACAGGGTAGAATGTCCTCATCATCCAATCCACCATCACCACATCACAAATGGCAAAAGCTTACGATAATGTGTGCAACTTTCTGCAAATCAGCAGAGAAGATTATAAATTTTTAATCGTCTCTTGCCGGATTTTACTACATATCATTTCTACATATGTACGTGTGCTCTTAAGTAAGTGCTAAGCTGTACGTAGGTATTTACCTGAGCAAAAATTTAATCGCTCCGTTTGAAGAAGGAAATGCGGAAGCATTATTTTCACTCTACTGGCACTGCACTGCCCACAACAAGCTAATGTCCGACGAGAGGAGTCAGTCCGACTAAAAGAGCAAAAGCGGACTTATGATTTTGTTTTTTGGACATTGGACATTATTTTCAGTACTGTACTGTTTCACAAGTAGATAATGTACAGTTTTTTTCTTTTCTTTTTATGTTTGTAAGCATGTTCGTGTGGGTGAGTTCTATGCACTCATTATTCACTCGGCCATTTAAACTGAGACAGGTCTAATCTATTTATGGTAAAATGATGACATAATAACACATCTCATTTTAAACGGGGCGTCATCTACATTTACAACACCAACTGCAACATAACAAGGCTCTTATTTTGCTTGGGATGATGATGATAATAATAAATAAAAAGACAATGAGAGTGTCTTGTTTTTGGCGTGTGTGTGTTTGTGTAAATGACTTTATTAAACACACCTAATCAAATCATTGTGATGAGTAGAGAACGAACAAGTTTAATTAATTCTACATCATCATCATCACACTGATTACTACATCGTCACCATTATCATCATAATCATTAACTTGGAGTATTTATTTGCAAATGGGTATTTTGTACCGAGATAATTTTTTTTATTGTTGTCTCATCTCTTCGTTAATAACTGATAATTCTTGTCTATGCTAGCAAACTAATCTAGATCAAAGCATTCTTTCGCTAGTGCAAAATAAAAATAAAAATTGGCAATAAAAGTTAGTGAAGCGAAGATGTCGTATAGTCGAATATGTGTGTCGCTTCGAAACAGAGCATAAATTTTAAACAATTAATGGTAAATTATGCTCATTACATAGGAACCAATCATAAAAATACATAAATGACACACAAGAATGAACTATCACTATATAGTAAAAATTTGCAATTGATCATCTCGAGACAAGTAGAAAAAGAAAACAGACATAAAAACACGGATTTCTACTTTAAGCCATAATAGGATATAATGAGATTGCAGAGTAGCGACATATCAACATCGATTTAACCACATCTATTTAGAAATGAGGATGGCGATAAAAACTAATAGCGGAATTCCACAACAGGCTGGAACGAACCACTGCGATAGTGCTAAACTAATTACCTATTACACATTTTAGTATGATAATTAACTTTTACAATCGTGTACTAATAATAATGAATAATTACTTAATGTGAAGATTGTGGTGAAACCGCGAGTTGATAAAAATGATAAAATACGCTTTCATCCAAAGTTGAAAAATATGGTTTAAATAAATGATAATAATTGTTTGTATGAGTAAGGGTTTTTGGTGGCGACAAAACCGGCATCATTAATATGTAATAGTGCATGCGCAGCGAACGCTGAGAACTCCATCTCTGCGGCCAACCAAGACTTGACGCTGTGCAGCAAGTTACCTGTACTCAAGTAGTGCACCTGTAGTGCCCAAGAGGCTGAACTCAATCAGGTAACCACACAAAATAATATTGTTGCTTATTGTTGTGATGCGGAGGTATGGTAAGTACCTGCTATATAATACGCACGTTGCTTTACTTGTCAGAACATAGTCATCATCGCAGCATATTGAATTCAGTTGGGATTTTAAAAGTTAAAAAAGAAGACAGCAGCTTACTCGCATTTTAAAAATGTAAATTGCTTTTTTTTCGCTTTAAAATTAAAATGGCGCCGGGATACTTGACTCTTCCCACTTATCCGACAGCTATAAAAATCTGTGCAGATCTTTAATATTTAAAAATCCTATTTTAAATTCAAAAATATTTTTGCATAATAGTTTTCTTTTTTAATGTTCATGCATCCATTCTTTTTCGTAGTGTCCATGTAAAATTGGTACGCATTTGATGGCACCACTATCATACCTGCCAGCTCATTGGAACGGACGTGCAGTCAAGTGTGTAATCATAAAAAATATTTTTACCTTTTTTGTCTTAACGAAAAGCTCTTTTACCGTTTTCATCTTTCACTTCATCATCATCTCAACATTATCATCATCACCATGACAAGTGGATAGTTAACGCATTTACGCATAACATCCTCTCTTCTGAGCTTCCTTTTCTGAGCTTGTTGCTGACTTCTTTGCGGCGCAAATTGACTTTTTAAAAAGTTAAATGCACTCTTAAGCTTGGAGTTCAAGTTTCTCACCTCTTTGACGGCTTCCTCAGCAATTTCATGCTGCTTACTATGGACCACATCTTCAGTCAGGTTGTTGTTACTTTTTTGGCTGCTTTGCTTTGCGCTGATGTGTTTTCTTTTTGGTTGTATACCAACAAGCAAACCAAACCACAAATTGGGAAGATTATGATTTGGGAAGAATCATAGGGCACGACCGCTATAACTTCTACTACTTGTTGAGGAGGATGTTGAATATCGATGATGGTGAGCGTCGTCGTGGGGATAGCGATGTCGAGTAGCTTTGCTTCCAGCGGCAGTAGCAGTCAAATCACCTCCTTTTGAGCTGATCACCATTTTTTGTAGATATGTTTGAGTTTTGACCCTGAAACAAGTGAAAAAGAATTTCTCTGGTTAATTCTCAAGTTGGTTCATGAGCTTACATAATAATTTTCGTTAAGATGGTAGTAAATCCAGTAGTTAACTAGGTCCATATTTATTCAACGACACGTATCAAATAAAAGTATAAACCAAAATATTTAAAAGTCATTCTCCTCAATACAAAAAAATCAAAGTCAAGTCCAACTTCAGATTCTTAGCCTTTCGTTTAAACTCAGACTAAAGCTGCTGAAAAAATTGTTCCTTTCTATCGAATGTATTTTATGAACATGCATGCTATGGATATGATAAAACATGCCTATACTTGATCACCGGAACTTAATTTTAATTTTTCCAAATCGTGTGCATGTACTCAATTCAGTTTTGTAATTTAATTCTTCGATGTGGTGTAGAGATGATTATGATTATTGACCAAAATTTCTTTATACATATTTTTCTTATAATAATTCGGTCGAGCAACGGATAAAATATGATAGAAATGAAATAATATACTTTATTAATCATGGAAAACGAGGGGAAAAGCAGGTGTGAAACTACTCTTCCATAAACGGTCTCAAGGAACAATAAAGAACTCAAAAGCACACCAACAAACCAAGCTTCATAATTGGTTGGTGTCATTCACTCTTTTATTATTATTATCATCATCATCGTGAAACGATGCAAAAAGAGATTTTCCACTTTATAGAGTAGACTGAGAAAGAAAAGAAATTTCATGCAAAAGAATCAGTAAACAGAATTTATAAAAGTTCCAGACAAAAAATTTACAATGGAAATTTTTGCCCTAAAGTAAAAAAGACCTGTTTATATTGAGACTTGTGAGCTTTTTGGTAATCACTTTAACCCACAAGTATATTTTCTTTACCCACACAATTAAGGATTTTAGAATACACTTTTGGTTTTTTCACAAAATCTGCTCAAGCTTGTAAATATGATTACCATTCTTATATTCAGACGGACAGACAAACAATTTCATTACAAAACAAAAATACTTCCAATTATTTTCTATCTTGACCAAGACCGATAAGTAGTCCAGGTTCACACACATGTAAGAATCGCAACAACATTACAATATGTTTAAATTGGTCTCCTGAACGTCGTGTTGTCTTGCTTGTCAATGCCAAAAAGTGTGAATATGAAAATCTGAAAAAAAAATCCTAGCATGTTGGCTGCTGCTGCTACCAATACCAAGCCAATTCAACAGACCAGACCAGACGAATACATGATGCATACATTTCATAGACTCCAATTTTTTTCTATCGTCCAAATATTCTCCGTCTGCTTACCTTCGTCGTGCATACAATATTCAAGATTACCAATATAAGATATCCAATAAACAAGATCATGATAAACGTTATAGGTTGTAAACATGTCCGTATTTTTTGTATCTGTTAGTAAACTTCTTTATTATTATTATTATAAGCCTTCCTAACAACACTCCTACAACAAACATCCCCGGACTCATCTTCATCTTTTCCATATTTTTTTGGTATTAAGGTTAAGGTATAATGATTAGTTACTTTCTTCCTGCCAGACAGTTTACACACGAAGCTTGTAAAATATATCAAAAACATTTTACCAAACTTGCCATTTTAAAAGATTCTAACAAGGTGTTGCACTTATGTCTACTACTCAATTCTCTTGAGAAAACCTTGTCAAAGCCTCTAAAGTAAAAAGTTTGTAATTTTAAAAATCCACACAAAAACAACAGAGCAATAAATAAATAATGATGATTCCTAAGGAGTCGTTGTGGCATTTTCCAATTTTTTTTTATGAATGGGCACACAGACACAGGTTATCATCATGATTAAAAATATACAGGCATGTAGTTGGCTAATCAATAGCAACACACATATGCACATTATTGCACATGGAAACAAAAGTTGAAGAGATAACGCCTTCAAAATGCATTTCGTATTTGTGTTTCATTAATTGTTTGTTACTCTTTTAGTTTTTTAGTATGGGAATGTAGGATAGTTTATGTGGGATGCTTTCATTTTTAGCTCGTCAGAAATGAGATAGACTTATGTGTATTTTTCAAACAAGTAAGGATCAAGGTTAGGTTACACATAAATGGAGTAACAAGAAAAGTACCAAAAAAATCCAAATGAATGAGAACGCGCAGCAAAAGAGCTTTCACATTTTTGTTTTTTTGGCGTATCTCGTGTCCTGTTTCATTGTTGCAATAAATCACAATATTTTTTGTCCTTTGTCTTTAGGAAACCATAAACCATGCAAAACTTTAGAATAACAATTGAACATACATATCATACATTTACATTGTTTGTGTACACAGTTGGCTCGCTTGCTAATGAGAATATACTATTTACGGTAGAATAATTTAAATTTTCCATGTCTCCTCCATAAATAAGCTAACCAAATTTATCAATATCACCTTTAACAATAATTTGATTTCATTGGGATACACTCGAATACGAAGAACAATGAGTTAAAATATTTTAGACAAGTGCTATCTTAAATGCCTCTCATTCTCGTCATTTGTCTTCTTCGTCCCCTTTTTCGAGTCAGTTTGTGTGTGGTACCGGCATTGATATTTAGGTATTCCTCTCCACCATACCACCACCGACTTTGCGTGTGTAACAATAGAATAGGGCAGACGATGCGATCTGTACTAAAGTAAGTAACTATGCCCACTTGACTCACACAGACAGACTTGCCATCCAATTTATCTTGAAGCCACAGAAATAAAAAATGTGATCTTGATATTTATAATAACAAGTGTACATTCTCATTCTCCTCATACATATTTATCTTTTTCATAAATATTTAGGCATAAAACAAAGACAAGAAACGAAATAGATGAAAATAGAATAATGAGAAAACCGAATTATCTCCCTACGTTGTTCAAGACAGAGTCCTCAGGAGAACAGTTGAGATAAATATTTATCACGGTTTAAAAAAAGAAAGGGTGAAATCTAAAAAAATACCTTTGAATATCATATCAGTCAAGACATGACGATAATAATAATAACTCTGTAAATAAATTAAGTAATTATAATACTCGATATTCAGCATATTTTTGTGTGTGTGTTCCATGATCCTATTTCCATTCCAAAAGTATCATCATCTTATCGTTATTAATAGTCATCAGGTCTTGTTATTGACCTGCTTGTCTACTGGCTTCACTGCACTATATAGCCTTTGGTGATGATGTTTTCTAAACAATTCTCCCAAAATCAAAGGATTTCTTTTGATCTATTCTTCACCAAAAAGCCGATCCGATCAGCTTTTCAAAGAGTTTCATGGCTAATTAACGTTTAATAACGGATATGTATATCCGGGTTAAAAATCATAGCACCAAAATACATTACTCTTTCAAATCAAATAGGTACGCTTTCAAACATGATATGTATGATATGATAATAAAAAAGGTAACTTTGCCTAGGCTGAATGATGATGATGACGATGATCTTTTATAATAACAGGTGTATTATCTTTTTAAAAGATAACAAAAGGATTTTAGCTCTATGATTCAACTTGCGCACCGCCGCCGCCACCACAGAGATTACCCTTAAACGAACTCAGCCAAGCAAATGTGAGCACGCAGACCAGCTAAAGATTTTGACAGGTAGGCCCACACTCCTACTCCAGTCCACCACCAAAAATAGAGAGATGAGATAAATATGATGATGATGATGACGATGATGAACTCCAGGAAAAAATACCTGTTCTCTCTCACGCATACATATGCATTGCTTATGTATGTATATATGACTTCATGGATGAATATGTATGTAAAGTGTAATTTCGAAATAAAGTCGTTTATTTCCATTAAGCATCAGTAAAGTACCCTCGCTGATGCGTATAATTAGTGCACTCCACGATCTAAATGCACAACCAAAAAAGTCTCTCTCACTCCAGCAGCTTCACCCTTGAGGGTACAAATTCCTTCCTTCCTTCTTTTTTTCTACTCTTGATTTTTTTTGGCTTGAGAAAAAGAGAGGCGAAGGGAGAAACACAAATCAGTATTGTATTTCTTCCCCGTTTGGATTCATTAATTCGTTAACAAGGATTGAATCAAAGAACCAAAAAAGACACATATTTTACCAAACAGCCCCACCACCACCACCTTCTTTTTTTATGAACCAAGTTAGCATATGTAAAAATATTTTTACCTCACATTTTTAAAGGGTGGTAGTGGGTTTTTCTCATTTTTTTCACTCGTCTTCTCATTGTACATATTTAAGAATGTGGATCGGAAGAAATTCTTTTTTGAAAAAAAGAGGAACACTACGACGGGTTACACACACCACCTTGTTTTCTCTCTCTTGTTTTGTCTGTCTGATTGTTGCAAGTGAACCCAATAATTCAGAATCACTGGATAGACGACTCCACAGTACAATACACCCCAACAAAGCAAGTAACAAGTAAAAACGACACAGCCCTGCCTGTTGATCATCTCCGTCCGACTCCACCTTATTGAAACAGGCTTGGCTCCATCCAGCAATAATATTACTCACTCTCAACTCAACTGCAAACTTGCACCGCAATGCAATGAACCTGTTGTTGTCCGTCCAGCAGCATACATAATAAAAATGCGTATTTTACTATTACATCAGCAGATTCTCAAGAAAAAAAATGAACAAGACACGCAGCAGTAAGCAGACTTGAAGGAAACTACATTTTCCATCCATTGTAAAAAAAAATACCAGGCATCTAGGCAGGAGAGAGAGAGAGAAAGGTGCGTATACTCTGGAGGAATGCACTACTACTCAACCAACAAGACTCTTTTATTTCATTCTCATCATCATTTTCATGTGGATCTTTCGTCGTCGTGGACAGCAGAAGAACCTTGCATTTTTACCTTGTCCGCATCTCGCATCTTCATCATTATCATCATCAATATTTACATTTTTATTGGCCTTGTTCCTGAACCAGAATAGTGTTTCATCTTCCTTACTATTTGATAGACTAGACAAGGTAGTTGGAGAATGGAGAGAGAGAGAGATTGAGAGAAGATTGCATAGGAAAACTCTGATGTGATAATGATGATGATCATGAGGAGTAGAAACATGCTTTGTTTTTTGCTTCTTAGTTTGGTATTTGAAAATGGCTGCGCCTGATGACTTGGTTTTCTAACATACTACCACTATAAAACAAAGTCATACGGAAAATAAGTAAAAAGAAGCTTGAAGACTCAACTTGGTTGCAATGGAATTGCAGAGAGAGAGGAGAAAATAATGATGATTATTGTGTTTTCTGCGTTCTCTTCTGATCTGATGATAATCAAACGTCAAGACAAAAAGACAACAGCACAAAAAATACGGTTTCTTTTCCTGTGTGTTTTTTTAAATTCAACCTAAATAGCAAAGCATATAATAATATACTAATGTAATAGAAAAACTTTTTAAAAAACAACTAAACGACTAGTTGCCTATCACAAAACATTTTTAGCATTACGCTGCATTGACATTTACTCATGCATGCCCTTATTTACAAGCTGACTACTTGTGTGTCTGTGTGAAAAAGGGCATTTTATAAGAAATAAAAACCATGCCGCTCTGCTTTTAAATGTTAAATGCCTCTCTCGCATGGTAATAACCAAGTATGCAAAATTGTCGCTTTAAATTTTTTACCCAAGAAAATCATCAAATGTAGTCAACAATGCTGAGATGTGCGCATGTGTGTATATTAAGTATAATATGTATCTAGCAAACTATGTATAACAAACATTTTTACTACTTCCACAAATCCACAATTGCTTTACCTGCTACTAAACTACCGCCGTATTTTTTTACTACTCAACATTACCATCGCATTGCCACCACTACCACCGCCACCGATTTTTCTGCAAAAAGTCATGGCGACGATGTTAAGTCGAGTCTCTTTTTGTGTCTTTTTACTTATTAGAAAACAGAAGGACGACACACGAGACACAACACACACGGCACTCATTTTATTTATTACTCCCCAGCTTCCTTAAACGCTCATTGTTATTTTTCTCTCCTTTTTTTGCTACAGGCATTTCCTTTTGAAAAAAAATACAGAGCATTTGCAAAGAAACAGGATAGTTTTTCCTTTAAAAATACGCAGCGGTGCTTTTGCACGTCACCACTGAACCAACCATCATCGCAAACAATTTAGCAGAATTTTGTACACTTGTTTAAAGAAATACAGCAAGTAGGTAAACAATAAGAAACACAATGAACGTTTTGTAAAAAAAAAGATTTATACAAAACACAGATACTAATACTACCGTACTTGTTAACTATAATCAAAAGTGTAGCATGTTCTGTTTTTTTTCTTTGTGTAATAACTGGCTACTATCCTGTGTCCTGAGATGATGACGATGACGACGACGATCATGAATGATGATAAGTGTGTAATAGTATGACTTGTAACCTTACTATGCATAATATTACATTACATTAAACTATTTTAAAGTTTAGATATTATTTTGTGATAGATGGACGACTTGATGATGATGAGGAAGGCGAAGAGGGGGGAGGACTCCCATCATCCTAGATGGGAGAGAAATGGTAAAGTAGTAAAAGGTCGAGAGTTAGAGTGAGTAAGCCCGGTATGAAATGTATTAGCTTTTTTTCATGAGAATATTAAAACCTAGATCCACAACAAGAAGTAAAGTAGAAGAGATGGAGTCCTAGTCACAAAATAGTTTTATAGCTTCACATCACACCACTTCATCAGGTCAGGTAAAAAAGACATGCATATGTATGTTTGAAATTAGAATTTAAATGTGAAGGAGTCAAGTGATGGGAGGAAAATGGAATGTGCCAAGAACAAACAATAACAGACACATAGAAATCATCTTCATCATCATCACCATGTCATGATCATCGCACACAAGAAGTACATTAGTTTAATTATTACTTTTTGTTGGTGTGTGGGGTTGGTAGTTTTTACTTATGATTTATTATCGGAATTGCTATCGTTTTATGCGGACTTTTATAAAAATAAAATAAAAATAAAACTTTAAAATAATAAAAAATACGTTACCCCATCGTTTATTTACCTATCGAATCCTCATGGCGCCTTGGCATATGCATATATTCATTACATTATCTGCTTTTGATTACTCTGCAGAATTTAATGCGTTTTTTAAAATACTAATTGCTTAGTTGCCTGTCATTTGAAACTTGAACTCACACTTCAGCTAAATAAATAAAAGCACTGAGGAGGCAATTATATTTGCCATCAGAGGTGCAATGTATAAAAATGCACTACTTAATAAATGAATGCACATAGTAAGTAATATATATAAAGTGTAATATAGACCGGGAGTCTCCTTTAGACAAGCTACAAGTGAAGTCAAACGGTTCATGATCGTCATCATTCTTGCCATTATTATTTTTATTGTAAAGTTCAGTTCACAGAATGGGGCAGGATATATTATAATAAGAAATGTTTGTGTACGTGTACTTATATATGGGAATAAGGAGACAAGAAGAAGAGATGGCTTGGAGGAATACACACATTCAATAAAAATAAAGGAGAATAGCTTGTAAGTAAAATGGTGATGGTGGTGCTTGTGGAGGTGGCCTAATACAACAATGCAATTGTTGTAAAAGTGTAATTGTAAAACTACACTTCACTTGACAAGAGTCCCAGAAGAAAAGTGTACTCCCTCACTTCTCTCTCTCTCTCTCTCTCTCTCCCTTTAACTCAAGGTATTCAACAAAAATGTTATACTTATTTTCTCACAAAATTGGAATAAATAATAAAAAATACATGTATTCGTCACCATGCTCAAGCCCAGCTTACTCACAAACTGGTTGACAGTCAAGCCCATTTTATACATTAACTTGCCTGCACTCGCTAGTCAAAGTACCAGCAAAACAAAAGCAGACACATTTTATTTTTATTATTACATACTTATATGACAAGTGTTGGAGAGACAGAAAATCGTCTAGCTTTTCCCATCATAAGCTAATAATGTACTGGTCTGATTTTCAATGTTCTTGTACTTGTTTTTTTCTGTAAAAAAATGTAAGGAAACCAGCAAGCAAAGTAGAGAATTGAATGGATTTTAATTACAAACAACAACGTCTTGGCTTTAAATAAAATTAAAAAGAGAGATTCTTTTTCATTCTTTTTAGTAAAAAAAATACATCACCACAAGTCTTCAACCTAAACATTCAGAAACAAAGACACAGAGAAAAAAAAACATTCTATTTTTTTATGATAGCTTTACTCAACAGAAATACAACTTCTTTAAGAGGGTGCGATAAGAACGGTGGCGGTGGTGGTGTGGTGGAGTAAACGTTACTGCTATTTATTGCTATACATACCTACCTAGAATATCATATAGCCATTGCGTTTGTGTAAGTTCTCTAGTTAAGTTGCATCCTCCCTCATCATCATAAAGAGTTGAAGAAGTTGTGATGCTATGGCGATTAAGTCACAAGATATCAGTTTTCTTGGTACTTTGCCTGCTTATTTTAAACTATTTATATCAGTACTGTTTTGTTTTGTTGAATTAAGGTAAAACTTGTCATATATCTTCATCATAATATTATCTAGTAATTGTACAATATGGATGACAAAAAACAACAACAATAAACATAATAAGAAGAAAATAAATTGTTGGGTAAAGTTGTTTGTAATTTCAAAAAAAAAACATGTAAAATGCTATATACCATCAACATATTGAATGATACGATACGATACGATACCAAAGAACATTAATGTTTTTTTGTGTTGTGATTTGATTGCAGCTCGAAAATTAAGTTGAAGTTGAAATGGATGCAAAAAAATGTAGCTTTTCTGTTTCAAACGATGACTGCAATTATTCAAAGAGAAACGTTTAAAATAACACTAAAAACTTTTTCTTCTTCTTTATATACTACAGCGAGGGCATTTTATTGGCATTGTATTGCATTTTATTTTGTTATTGTTACCAAAACTACAAATTTAAACATAACTTTTCTCTGTTCATGTTGTTAGTTTACATGTGTAACTTTATGTATATACATCTCTCGTCTTGGTATCGCTCACTGGTTTAAAAACAGCAATTTTATTTTTATCCTCCCAGTTCACTGTAAAACGGGATGGAAAGCTTCTATTTACAAGTGAGGTAGGAGGGCTCTGCTAATTGCGAGAGGGAAAAAAAACTATTTGTTTAAATGCGTCAATTGTTGTCAATATCCATCAATCCCGCTCTTCTAACTTCGACTTGTCATAATAGTACGTAGAAACGAACAGCAAGATAAATAATTATTTTTATATATGGTTGTCTGTCCGCTTGACTTGGTTTGACTACCCAAAAACAATTAACTGACAGGGTTAGCATAAAGTACGCGTATGCAACCTATTAACTTTGTGTGTGCACGTTACGTACGTATATATATTCTGTGCGCATCCTGTGATTTAAAAAAGGCAACAGTGAACAGTCGTCATAGCCATTCGATTTATTATTACTATTGTAAAAAATAGACCATTTGTTTTATGCCGACTCGACTGACTTATCTTGTAAGTTTTTTTTCTTTTAGGTTTGAATATATCCCATCGCTATTGTCAATCGCCTTATAAATACCATACTTCTCAAAAATCTTCGGCTGCCAATACTTGTTTGCCTTTTTTGCAAAGTACAAATTAAATAAACATAGAGAACAAAGTGAAGTACTAAAAAGAAAAAAAAACTAAATTTAGAGAGAGAGAGAGAGATGGGGAGGACGAGTACCATTGTCTTATTTTCCACAAGAATTTATGATAAAAATTTCTATTTGCATTTTGCATGTGTTCGTGTTCCTATGTTAAAGTGAGAAGGAGAAGAAAGGGAATGAGTTGATGTTTTTATGACGATAATGATAGAATGAAAAGGGGTGAGTGGCATCTGCATGGCAAATGGCACTAGACAAACTCAAGTTGCAACTAATATGGCCGCTATATTTTTGTGTCTTTTGTCTGTTCTCGAATATTGTGTTCTTATTGTTATTATTTATGCTGCAAATCAACTAGATTTAATGTAATGATAGTAAAAAAAAGAAGGTAAAACACAAAATGTGCGTGTATTCACTTTGTACGTTTAGAAGGCAAAAGAAAAAACCGGTGCCTCCCTAACATTATTGCACTCATCACATTATCGTCATCATCATCATCACCAAAGGAAAACAGTAGGACACTCGGCTTCCACTTGGCTTGGCGGCTCTCTTGCTCGCTTTTATGATACTTATTTACACAATTATTATTATTTCGATTCTACCTATTCGGTATGATCATTTTTTGTCTACTTCATCTCATAACTCATTTTTATTGTGTGTTTAAGGGGATTGTTTTTTTTGTGCATTTTGTGTATTGTTGCCAAAAGAATCAACAATGTAATGCTACAATAACTGACAATCAATATTATTTTTGTTCGATTATTAAGATTATTAGAATATAAAAAATAGGATTGTTGATGATTTGTGCTTCAATTATTATATGTGATGATTCCGTGTTGTCTACCGAATTTCCGTAGCAAATATTTTCCATATTCAATATCGTTTAAAAAGACAAGAAAAAAACTACAAATACGCTTTGTCAAATAAATGATTATAATAATGATTGGCCGATTGTGAGGGGGAAGCAAGAGGAAAGAGAGAGAGAGTTTACTATGTATACCTTGTTTTGTTTATCGCCCCACTAACAAATTTGGAGATATTGGTAAGTATCTCTGCAATAAATTGTGTCTGAGATTTCGAGATCTACGAAGAGGACATGTTCGTTTTTTGGTTGCTAATGTAAACATGAAAAGAATCGCCGTCGTAATCATCAGCAAAACGACAAATCAAAATAAATTACACCACACACAGACCGTACACAGATGACAGATATACATACATTCATGTAATTACTTGTGTATGATCTGATCATCATCATCATCCTTGTCATCATCATCGTGTTTTTGGATGTAAGCAAAATGACAATTATTATTATTAGTTTGGTTACAAGATAGGGCAATATATCTATTTGATTTTCTTCTTTTCCTAGAATTCAATAATTCAAGTATATATTTTTTTGATCGAATTTTATAAATCAGAAGAAGAAAAGCGTAATACGGGAAATATAGATTGCTTCCTCGTTGCATGTTGCATGCGTCGTGAGTGAATGCGTGGCATCATCGCATCATCGTCAGGTCGTGTCATGTAATGCATGTATTATGAATGCAAGCCACGACGACGCATCCAATTTTATTTAGAACGCGATCTTCTTGTAATTTCCACACATATTATTATTTTCTATTTGCCATATTGCAATATGCAATATCATTTTTATAATTTTAATGCTATATATTTGACAAATTATGTATTTGGATTGCGAACTAGAGTTTCAATTGCAACATTTTACTGCGTTGGTGGTAGAAATGCAACAAACAACATAATATTTACATTTGCACGTGCGAAAGTCTAATAAATTTTATGGTCGTCCGAAGAACTTCTACTTTTTAAAATTTCATTCTTTAACTTTAAAAAGTCGTCCATCTAAAATCGCTCATTTCGACTTATTCAATTCATATCTATTTTTCTAAATATTCGCTCAATTCATGCTCAGCTTGATTCGCTCTTTTTTCATGAAAAAAAAAATCATCATAAACTTTAGCTGAGTTGACTGAAAGCTTAAAAGCATTCCTTTAGAAGCTGCACCAATGACTGTATGTTATATACAAACTTACAGTAAGTATCGTTTATCAACATTTAAATCTAGTTCAACTCGTTGTGTCAATCAGAAAAAAATATACATACATACACATCCATAAAACTATATGCATTTTATAAACTTCTGTCATTTTTTCCTTGACGTAGTTATATCAGTCGCATTCGTCCTCCTCAAAGTCGTAGGGCACATTAAATTCAAAGTAATATTTTATTTTATTCGTCTGAAGCTGATTCTGATTTTAAATTGTATAACTTGTGGGTATTATTGCCGTTTTTCAATTTATGTCAATCAAAAAAATATAGTGAAATGTGGTTCGTTTCGTTATATCTAATCTGTACAAAAGGTTTCAAAATCGAATCATCAATTTTTATATCTGATCATTTCCTTAGCATTATGCATACTAAAACACAACTGCAAAAAAAACTGCAACTCCCAAACAATTTTGAGTGCTGTAAGATGCCCATATGTATGCATTATTGCAAACGAACCAACCAACGCAAAAACGGCACCCCCAAAACAAAACATCTGAAAAACCCAATCTGTGATTTAAAGCATAATTTAAAAATAAGTCCTAGCTCAAATCTTGAAGAAAAAAAAATGATCCGATCAGCAATAAGCATTCCTTCCACCACACCGCCACCACAACAATCACAACACAACGTTGCTTTATAAACGTTCAGTCAGATCCTCTTTCTTTCTGTATGAAAGAGAAATAGTTAGAGAGATGGGGAACGAGAGGGGACAATATTTTACGTGAATCAATTCAGGTACGATAAATCACACAACAGCTAACAAACATCATTTGAAAGAAGAAAAAACAAGACAAGACGTTGTTACGTTAAACAATGAGAATATTAACAAAAATGTTTTTATCATAATGTGGCTCGGTGGTTCGAACGGTGTGGTGCGATGGTGGTGGTTATTCAATTCTTCAAAAAATGCACTTCAATCCATTATGCTCAAGTTTTTGTAGGTTTTTCTTAGTGCTTGTCTTTATCGCGTTAGATGAATGGATAGAATGATTAGTAAGGTGGGATATCATTTCAAAACGCAAAATAAAATAGATGTGTTTTAAATGCATAAAATCTACCGGTATAATATTCGGACATGATATTAACAACTCTGTAACCATTAATTTTTTTTGCTTACTTTTTACGATGATGTTACTCTACTTAAGAATTACTAACGAACTAGATCATGTTTTTCTTTAACAATTAAACGAACAACAATATCAAATGGGAAGTCAGAGGTTAAATTTTACGTTTTAGTGTACTATTCCATGACATATGTTCATCCCCACCACTGTAAATAAAATATGACTTGACTTTAAAAAAGCAAATGAGTTTTCTAATTCAGACCAAGTCATAAAATCTCTCTGGCTGTCTTGTTTTATGCAATTTAAATCTACACCAAAAAAAACTACATACTTAACCACCTTTCTTTTTTTGCTTCAGTTTCTTGTCTAAACTGAAGAAACCAATGTTCGTACATTACCATTATTACCACCACCACCTCCTTTCTTGTTATAGTTTATGATGATACATAGTGCTCCAGAAAAATAACCAAATATATATTACTTCCATTTCCCCATCCATCCCTTAAACTGTTTTAACATCCGACCATTATATCATGCCGACCGTAGAAAACCCAACATAAAAATTACATCATAAAAACACATGTTTTCACCATTGTTGCATTGCAACATCATCATGAAAATGATATGATGACGACGATGAAGAACCTATCCATCGCCCACTAAACTCCACCGCACCGCTTAATTCTACTCAGGTAAATATACACATAACAATAATCATATGAAAAATGCAGTTTTAACTCTTGTAAAACAAGAAAAATATGAAAAAAACAAAAATGTTACACGTATAATTTTTTCGCTCTTGTGTCTGACATACTACACATTTAGGCTTTTTATTTTTTTCACACAAGCTTGTAAGTTTGTACAGTACAAATACATTTATTTGAGAGAGAGAGGTAAAAAAAACAAGTTCTATTGCTACTACAATGAAGGGGGTTAAATACATTCAACAATGTCCAATAACTCAAAAAAATCTGATTTTTTTCTCGAGTATTTTGTGATGCTTCCTACGTAATTTTTATTGTTAAAAAATGCACATATTATCAACAAAGTTGTCGTCTATAGTTGTACTCTTGTTGTCGTGGTAACAGGATGCTGCATTACAAATACAAATACAGCAGCATTCCTACTACGACTGCCTTTATAATAAAATGCCTTTAGCTTTTTATAACATGTCATCTATATTTAGTTGCAGTATCACAAGATAAGTCTCTCACGACAAGAACCGTTTATCTTTTAACCTGCAGGCGTAATAGCAGTAGTAGCAAAAGCAGTATACTACATTTACATTATAATTTCGCGATAAACAGAAAAAAAATATGCGTTTTTCTGTTACTTGTTGTTTTTTCTGATAAGCTATTCTAAATCAGGCACACATTCAAATAATATACATATAAATTATAAATGGATTGGATTACGATAACAATAGAACATTCAACGTTGCATTTTTTTACTGCTTCTGAATCTTGTGACCGAAAATACATATTTATCTGTAGTACACATGCAGAGTGTAGTAATCAAATGTGCAACAATGTTATGATTAGTTGGTGTTGGTGGTATACTCACTGACGATGAGTTGACTGACTATAAATATAAGCCTGGCACTTGGCAGGTAAAATATGTGCATAATTAAGAACAAGAGAATATTTTGTGCTTAAGCATGTATGATACCACGAAGACGACAAGAGCATGCAAGCAAGCAAGCAAACATTCCAATGAACCCAGTAATTCATTCATAACAAGAATAATTCACAAGCTACTTTATGTGCAAACAATATTAGCAAAGAAAATTTTTAGAGTTGAAGGATAATATTATTAGGTATTATGATTTTATGAATGGTGCCATTATTATCACAACCACAAATGTCGTACGAATTTGTTCGAGAGGACGCGATGGTAATGAGGATGATTCATTCACATTATGTCAAGTTAAAGTCTATTACCAATGTATTCTTATGTTCTAGTTTTTTTTATCCTCTAACCAGCAGCAATATTCCATCATGTAATGTACTCATACTACTTAATATTTACATAAATTATGTTAAATATACGCGTACATACCTAATCACCGATTTGTGTCATCTCATCATCACATGTTATCAGTGAACAATATCTCATTGTTATGTGTATAATTGATTGTTTTTCTTTTTTCAGTTGACATTTCCTTAAGTCTTTAGCAACTCATCAAAAAAAAAAAAAATTTCGTTACTTTACTCGAATGAATCTCTGTAAAACTTTGACTCTTTTTGGGTAAAACAGAACTTGCCGCTCTGCAGTGCACTTGTACAGAACAGTTTGCGATTCTTTCAAAAATTACGTTGAATGAAACAAGCCATCAAATTATGATTGTTCGTGTCATTATGTTTCCATAAAAAGACAACAATCATAATATCGTCTCGCTAGTCAAGACAAGCAGAGAGACAAGTCAAGCGTGGTATTAAAAATATATGAGACAAGGACAATAATAAAAAGACATTTGTATTTATGCCGCATATACAACACTATGCCCATTACTTTATTCCCTTGTTTCTTTCCCTACAAGTCCAAAATAATAACCATCATTATGATCATATTATCAAAAAAAAATTAAATTACAATTTTATAACATGAAATATACTGCTAATACTCCTTACTTTTTACTCTGACATTTATCTCATAATTTATGTTTTAATTAAGAAAAAAGACAGGGCTGTGTAAGCACCTGCTTTGGGCATTGCACTTGTCATTGCAACAATAATCATCCTCTCTCGCGACGATCCCCGCACATGACTTTAAATCTTATTATTAATCAGCATAATAATAGTGGTGCTTTCATTTGTATGATAATCTAATCACCACCGCCGCCGCCGCCATGCCACCACACAAGTTTATAGTGTCACCTGTGACAACAGGTCTAAAAACGACGTGTAATCTCACGTTCTTCATTCATATTTATTCAGTATCCTTCATTTGATATTTTTGCCGTTTTTACTGCAAGTAATAATCATGTCTTCGTCAGCTTGACCCTCATCCATAATAAAAATATTTATTTTTTCCCTCTGTCCTGTGGTCTGATCTGTCTTGGTCTTTTGACGATATAAATATTATCAGAGATGAGCCATTTGATAAAAATCGCTCATATTTTTTTTTTTTTTTTTTATCTATCTATATTATTGTGTAAGTGTGTAATTTATTCATGCACACTAGTTTACTGCCGTTGTTTTATTCTCGCACCAGCAACACCACCGTTGACCGTATATCTCTGAGAGAGATAAAAGCGGCCGAAGAGTGTGTGTAAAAATGTAATGCAATTTTAGATGGGAATAAAACAAGGAATAAAAATGGTTTTGGTTACGTGTACGAGGTACTCCTCCACTGATTATTATTACTCTTTGCGATTTGATTCTTTTCGATTTTCATTGCGTCTTCGAGTATCAAATGACATGAATAAATATGAGCATTTTGACACTCATTATCATCATCCATACGCTCAACTCAACTCAAAAACTACTCTCGGAGTCGAATTATTTTTTACAACTTTCAAAAAGTGTCATTTCGCTTTTAACTTTTAACTGACTTGTTATTTACGGGATAATATTACACTATTAAAATTTTAATAACGTTTTTAACAGCTCAAAACTTCAATATGCGGGCATAAAAAAATTCGATGCGGTGATGGTGTCAGAGGAAAAAAAAGATGATGGTGTGATGATGCGAGACGGAGGAATATTAATGTTCTGGTCGTTGTACTAGATAAGGAAGTTAGTCAGGTCATCATCCGTCATCAAACCAGCCAAACGATGTGACTGGAAGAAAATGTACAATGAAAGTTGTCGTATAATATGATGCTTTTTTGAAAGGAAAAACTTTTTGATGATTGTAAAATAGAATGAAATGAATAAGAAGTGGGAAATGACAGACGTTCGGTGACGAAACTATCATCATACTCACTAAACATGGTCTGTACTTTCTGGTAGTTGGAGTGCATCTTTAATAATAAATAATCATAATAATAATAATAAAAATGGAAAACAACACGACGTTGTCGTGGATGAGGACATATACGAAAAAAGCAACATGCCCAATTACAGGATTTGGTAATAAAAATGGTTACTACTTAGCACATCAGTTTTTTTGATAAATGAATTGTGTCTGTTTGGCTGCAAGGCTTGGTAATATCTAAAATGCGATGATGATGAGATGTTGGGGAGGAGGAGGAGGTGGTGGTGGTGGTTTTGGATTGAGGATATGTCATATGTTCTTCATTCTAAGTTTATTCGTCTTTTTTTTCTTTCCTTTGCATTGCTGTGCAGTTATTAGGTCTCACGTAACACTTTCTATTCGACCAAGTTTGTATGAAGATCATGATAATATGAAGATGAGAACAATGCTTTGGGTATCATGTTACTATTATTGCCATGCAATGCCAAGCTTGTTTGGTGGAATTGGTGTGTGAGTTTAGGTAGAGATTGAATATCTTACGAACTTGTGTGTGTGTGATTGTGATTATATTTTGTAAGAAAAAAAAATTGTTGTAAATGATGCACTCCACTGGCAAAGTGGCTAGCTTTTTTTCGACTGGTGAACTCTGAGAATATTATCACCTTTATTTTACACGAAGATCCATTAAAACTATGTTTAAAATGCATGCATATTACACACGGACGGACAATATTCAGATAATCAGTTGAGTGAAATAATGTTAGCTCATTCTTTTGAGTAAATCACGTACGCTAGTAAATCAATTTCCTTAGAAGCTGTGGAGAATATCGTACATAAAACTTAAATACTTACATAAATGGAATGAATGGCTACTGGTCAAAAGAAATGTTAGAATGCATCTTTACAAGAATAACATAGTAGATGAAAGCACAGATAATATACTATACTCACTTGGAATGTGGAATCACGGCGCGGTATAGTTGTGAATGTTATTGTTGTCATTGTAAGCCTGTCCATGTGATTAAAATACTAAATAACTTTCCACTTTTGTTTTTTTATTGAAAATCACTTTTTCCGTAAAAAAAAGTTTAAAACGTTACATTACAAGAAGAGAAATGCATGCATACATTTTATACAGTTGCTTTGTATGTAGCTCCTCATGATCCATTCCGTCCGAAAGCATTATTAATTATCATTATTCATGAAAATATTCACATATTATTTTGCGATTAAATTTTTTCGTGTTTGCATCGCAAACAATTACATCATCACAGCTTCGCTAAAACATTCCATTTTATTAACCTAGCAATAGTCACCTATTAGAAAAGCTATTAATAGTCAATAGAAAATCAAAGCTATTAATAAAATTGGTACGCTGACCGTGTGTGTGAGAATATCGAATGTTTGACTTCGATAGCTAATCAAATTAAGACATGCACAGGCAGATGGAGAGAGTAAGTTAAGTAGCAGTAAATAAAAGTAGCAATAATTTCGCATAAAAAATCCTTTTCTGTCTCTTTTACTTACAAAAAACAAGAAGGCACATCGTTTGGTAGGGCGCGGACAAGAATAATAAAAAAACACGCACATGTACGTACTATAGATAGATTGACACAATCACAATAAGAACATGCTCTCCTCCTCTTTTGCAAAGTGGTTCAAGAAGCTCTAATAAAATGTCTTTTGCAATTTAATAGCCTTCATCATCAGTCTGATGATAATGTTATGTGTTCCATCGTGTGTCCTTCACTTTTCTTCTGATTTCTGCTCAAAATCATTTTTATGGTTCAATGATTATTTGATGAACTTTATGTATGCGCACTTGTGCTGCTGACAAAAATAAAAAAAATGACAAGCAAGTCTTGTAGTCTGATAAAAAGGGAGAGAGAGAGACCTTACAAGTGTGCTCACAAGCTTACATCTCCTCTTATATCGTCACTCAGAAAACAATGTGCATACAAAACACACGCCAAACAATACACAAAAATATTCTCCACACTCACTGTGCTTCTCTCTTTATCATCCCATCACACAGGAATAATCGGTATCTCGGTGTATGGCATGATGACATTTACTTTTTGTGCGTTTGTATGTTTGATTCATTACCAGTTGTCATATTATTGTCAATATTAAGGCAAATATAGATGCTTGAATAAAAATGTACACATGTCCAAATGATCCTTCTTGTAGAATAAAAAACCTTCCTTTTATAATTGAGTCCCCACTTATTTCACTCACCTCACAAGTCAGTCGACTCCTTTAAAATATCAATAAAAACTGTCATCTGCACTTAACATTTCATTCAATTATTGTTGTTTCATTTATTATGTATTATTACACTATTATTATAGTTTGACATATCATTGAATTTTTTCTTCAACAGCAGTCGAAATCGAGAAGGGTATTTTAAATGTTGCACAATTGTTGCTTCACATATATATATTTTTTATTAATGAGATTACCAAGACTACTTTTTTTTAACACTGCTTCACAGTACTTTTGAAACTTTGATAATAAATTTTGAGAATGTTACTTGTGTTATGTTGTTGAGACAATGTGATGAAAAGTTTTATACTTTTTTTGCAAGAAAAAAATACGACAAGACAACAAAACAGGCAGACTGACTGGCTGAAAGGGATTTTTATATTATTTTTACCGTACACATCGCACCATCATTACCAACGCAGCACAAACAAATTGCTCTTCTGCCTCAAGTCTTCGCTGCACTGCAAATGGCATGGCAATTGTTGCGAATGTGATTTAAATACCTTCGCATCATCACATTGCGAACCGTATACTTTTTTTTCGTGATATTCCTTGAATAATTTTTTGAAACTGAGAAGTAACAAAAGACAGAGAGAAGAAGACAAGTAAAAAAAAGAAGAGCATGAACTATACCGTCGTCACCACCTTCTCCGTTGTCGCTTCGCTTGTCTTTGTCTCTTTTTTTTCGTTGTCACTCGTCGTTTTCGTCACGTTGCGTGCTTGCACATCACATAGCTACACACAAATTACACACAAAAAAAAGTTTCTTCCAAGTTATTTCACTACTTTTTTATAATAATCTTTCCAGTGTCTTCTTACACGAAAATAATCAAGTCAATTTGAGTAGGTGGATATTTGAATTGTCTGAAGGTCTAGCACTGAGTTTACTATAACCACTGAGTAAAATCTTGTTTCGGCCTTCTTGTGAAGATGATAATGATGAAGAAAAAAAGATGAGTATATGAGGATAATAATGCAATGATGATGTTAATGATGAGCAGCACTGATGAATCTGATTCTGCTGCGACCAACTGGCTGTCGTAACATAATAACGAGAAACAATAATCCAACAATTGAAAAAAGCCCTATTACAAAATCACAACAGTCACAAAGTCATGTGCATTTTGGTCGTGCACCTTACCATCACACATCATCCTCCTGAGCAAGGAGCAAGTAAAGTAATGAGCACACAACTGAACAAACGCTGCGCTGATACTCTACTCACAAAAGTCACACAACCAAACCAACGAAACGCTGCTGCTGAGATTTTTGTGTTTGAGAATCCCTCTAAGCAAAGCTTGCCAGCTACCTGCTAACAATAACAAACGAGATAAAAAGCATATTATCTTCGTAATACTCTATTACCGTGCCTTCTTCTTGTCTTGTCTTGAGACTTAACTTGGCTGGCTGGTAAGTAAATGACTGAAGTTGAATGTATGAAGGAATAAGATTATATGATGATGATGTAGAAAGAAGCAGAGGTTTTTTGTCTCTCTTTTTGAAAAGGCATGCCTTTTGCTTTGTGTAGTGTACAGACAAAACTCTTTTTCGCTGTTTCTCGTTCGTCGTGAGATAGAAGGAGAAAAGAAATGATCATGTGCTCTCTCATCCTCCGCGAGATGCGAGTCCACCAAACCAACTTCGTGATTCATTTGCTTTTTTGGAGGCACTATCATCCTCATCACATCACTGCATCCCATCACCACCACCACCACCGTAGTCTGCAGTCGTCAATTTAACCTGTTATAGTAAAAATTCTGAGTTTTCTTAGATTGTTAGCCAAGTTATGTGTGTAATGTAATACATCGAAAAAAAAATTCATCCTATGTGCATATATTATTATTACGCATACTCCTTCTTACATTCAAAACTCACTTTTTTTTTTTGGAGTTTGGTAATATTGTTAGGTTTACAATATATTATGTATATTACATTGAGATGAAACACAAACTGACTCACAATCAGCCAGAGAGCCAGGGAGACTGCAGAGAGTTGTTGTGGTGGTTTGTTAGAAAATCCAACCTGTTGCTTGCACGCCGCCGCCGTTTGTAGCCAGAGAGCCGAATAGTGTGGACTGTGGACTTCAAACGATGCATAAATTCCTGATTCTTGTATTATCGACGTCTTCCAAACAGTCTAGGATTAGATGCTATTTTATGCAGTATTAGATTTTAGAAGTAATCCAATACAATTCAATATAAATGAGCATAATATATTTTAAAGGGACAGTTTTCCAAGTACTCTTGATTACAGTTAATTTAGAATAATCTGCGAACACACCTGGATTAAGGTGGACATACCTGCTTGTAGCTGTCCATCTTGGACTGACTCAATCATTATCATTCATCTCCCGAAAATCATGCTTTTTCTTACACAGTCACTCTGCATACAAGTATGGATTGAATTCTTCTTTCTTTTTATTTCACTGAAATGCATCCTATAGAAAGAAGGTTCGATGCGATCGACTGACTTGAGTATGAGGAGAATTGTTTTTTTTACTACTCCGCAACGTCTCGCAAGACACTTGTAGCATAGTATCACAGCCTTTGTTGCACTGTTGACTGTTCACTTGCTTGTTGTGTATGAGATGTTGGGAATTTCTTTCTTTCTTGTGTTCATTACCGTCAAATGCATATCGCATCGCATCGTCGTGGTCAAAAAAGCAATAAGAAACCTGGTAGTAATGAAGTGGGGCCATATACCTACCTACCTTCTTGTTTTTTTTTCTTTCTTTTTTTCACGTTTCTTCTGTAAGTACGTGTAACTTACTGGTTTTTTGTCGTTGTATCTTATTATAACAGAAATACAACGCACAGTGGGAACTCATCAGATCAGAAATACATACATAATGTATACCTACACAAAATATAAAGATAAAAAGTAGGGAACAAAAGCAGAAAAAAAGAGTTACAAACAAGGGTCATTCTTATATACCACCATTACCACCATGCATAGCCAGTAAATACATTATGTATGCATAATATATAACTTTTGCAGGGAATAAACTTATCATCACCACAACATCAAGTGCTCCTTTCATTTCATCATCATCAGAGAGCAGCAGTAAAAGATGACGATAATAATATAATGTGCGTAACATTTTGAATAGCGTTTTTCGTCGTGTTTCGCTAGCTTGGCCGTCGTCATCTTCACAGTTTGCAATGATTTAAAAAAATGCATATTATTGACCATATATTATGATGGGCATATTATATGTATGTACATATATAGATATTTAACCGTGTTTTCTTCATCATTAACAATACACACTTTTATCAGTTTTGAGGAAAATTGTGATACTATGCAAATGAAGTACTAATAAATCCTGATTTGTTCGATAATTCATCAAGCAGCTTTTATCGGGTTCATGTTGGCACTAATTATAATCATACTGAAAATATTATTTTTCAAGAATGTATTTTTTTTTGAATTCAGGTAAACTGATATGTGATGGGATCAAATGCAGGGAAGCAGACAGGCAGGATGCATACAAGTTTTAGATTCATACATTGTAAAAGCTCAAATATAAAAAAATACTGCAACATGGCAGCAACTTGACTTGGTAACCTAGGTGTTTTATCGGATTTAATCTGCGGACGATGAGTTGACTTGACTTGATTGAGAGAATTGTGTATTCTAAAATGAACTAGTGGTATCGTATCGGTTTACTATCCAATCTTTATAGTAAATTACACCTGTTAGCTTCTGTTAGTAATTGGTAAACCGAAGTTTATACGGTAAGTTTGTAAAAAAGTAAAAACAAACCAGAAATACAAAAAGTGCGCATTTTTTTAAAAGCGATGTATTTTTTTGATTCTGAAGAACACGGTTGATAACATTTAATTTCAAGAATAGCAAGTTTTGAAAGTTTTTTTTTGAAAATAATAGTTTTTCATGACAATTGGTTGTTGGTAAAGTTTTTCTAGGGAATCTCAGAGTTGGGAAACAAAAAAAGACGGACAGAGTACCGTACCATCACAAATAGTTTCATACTCTCACCGCCACACAATGATAGTCACAAAGTAAGGTATTTTGAAAATAGCACAATAATTATACCTTTTTATTGTGCTGTGCATGTAATTCCGAATTATTGTGCTTCTTCTTTTTTTTCTTCGAGCTATAATTAGAGCATTACATTAGACTTTAGTAGAGGATTTTTATGCAAAAACGGCAATTGGTATGCAATGCAATGAAGCAAAAATGCCTATGTACATGTCTCCTCACACACAAACAGCTCACTCACTCACATCATCATCAAGCCATTGGCCTTCTTTTATTTAATGGGATGTGTTAGTATTTAATAATGGTTTGTATCGTATCGTAACTTGTAATACCGCACGCATAACGTCGTACAAAGTTGCAAAAAAGACGGTTTGAGCGTGATAGGATAATAATAAGATGAGAATAACGATGATAGGGCACACGATAAGCGAAAAAAACCGATACGTTCACAACAAAGGGAAGTGGGTATAATCAGTCTTTATAAAGCAACAGGGGTATGTTGTGTTGTAAATACATACACAATTAAGTACGCATACGACTTTTCAAGTTTTGGTTTCCATTATTTTATTTCTTGTATTTTTACAACATAAAAACTGACAGTCAGCATTTTTAGGTTAAATGTCGACATTAAAATAATCTATGAAAAAATGTGGGTATATTATTCTTGTTTTTGTTGTTGAATGAAAACTTTCTCAACTTTTGAGTGTGTTATATTTGTCATAACAGTTATCAAAATTAGCCAGAATTTCTCCGGTGTGTTTTAAATTATAAGGCTATGTAAATGTCATTCTAAAATCATACATTATTATAAAGTCTAGTAAAAAAGTAAAATAAATATAATTCAGTAGCATGACAATGACAACTGCTGTCAGCACCATGCTAACTAGCTTAATTGCTTAATTTCGGTGGAGAAAATTGGTTAGACATGCCATTCGTTATATTTTTCCCTCATTCTACCTTGTCATCTTTACATATGGCCAGCTACGTTGGTATCAAAACTTGTATTATATTATATGTAGGTACCTCAGCTTTCAATTAAATCTAAAAGGGTCACAACTAATTTCGCAAAAAAAAACCTAGAAAAATTGCACAGCTTTTTTGCAACATCAAAAAATACGAAAGTTGAACAATCAAGAAATTAAATTTTGAAACCGAAAGCGACATATGTTATTTTTTTGAAAAATGTTAGGATTTTTAAAGATTGGATAATTATAGTACAACACCTCCTCATGTATCGTACTCGTATTACATTTATTTGTACATACCAAAAAAATAAAAAATCTCCGCCGCACACATGAGCATTCACAAAGATAAAAATGTAATCATAGTCAGCAACTTTTTTTTATGGGAATTCAAGAAATGTTGGGTACAATGCAATTTCAAGGACTGTCTTTTTTTGTCTTGTTTATTTTTACAACCCTACGAGTTTCGCTTTTTTAAAGAGACATCACTACACCACCACACCACTCACAACCTTTTTTAAGTATTCGTGTGATAAGTGCACAGTTTACAATCGCACGCACAACACATAGTTTTGTAGTTTACATAACTACATCTCTCAGAACTACAACTGAGATTATCTCCATCTTTTGTCCTTTCTTTCTTTGTTTTCTTACTCTTGAATATCAAAAAAAGCTTTACATCAAAGCTGCATCATGAAAGTGCTCCCATAATTCATTTTTTCCTACTCCATACATCCCCTCACTCTCACTCCCTCCCTCGCCTCATAGGCTTGTTTATTACAAACTATTTTTTTCCTGCATATATTATTATCATGTACGTACGATATGTTCAAGTTGCAAAGTAAGGTATGTAACAAGATGTACAAAATAATAATGCCACCAACACCGAAAAGAAACGCGACACTAATAAAATAGAGGAAACACATAATATTTCAAGGCAAAATTACGAGTATGGGTCTATTAGTCCATACCTTTATTATCATCGCCGTCCAATCCACAGCCCAAGCGCCCCCATTTTATTGCGCATTTTATACTTCAACTCTTTCCTTTTTACACACACACAATCCAAAAATGCATATGCATTAGTTAGTATGAAAAGGAAACGCAAACAAACACATTTACACACAGAGACAAGCTTTATATTTTTTCCTCCCTTTTTTTTCTCCAAGAAGCCAAGCTGACGCATAAATTGCTAAATAAATGCTCACGAAGTATCAGAAGACGACGACGACGGAGACAAGGAATCACAACAGGTATGTACTCACAAGCCCATTATTCTTGGCTACATGAATGACATTCATAGCTTTTTTTCAAAAAAATTCATACAATAATAGCTGCAGTAAAGGGGAAAAAATAAAGGGGTAAAGAAAGCAAAGCCAAAAGAGAAGAAACTTTTTACTGTCGTCATCGGCGTCTGGTGGTGGTGATGGTGGTTGGGCCTTGTTTGAGTGAGAAGCAAAATGTTGAAACCACTAAAAAACAAAAAAAATCTCAAGTCGATATATGCGGTTATGGAAGTATGGTGGTGTTGATAGATGATCATTCCGATGATTTAAAGCGTATTTAAAAAAGCTAAGGCTTATTTGTGATATGCATATTTTTTATCATCATAAGCATCAAAGGCAAGATATACACCTAATTGAAATGAATTCCAGATCATGCAATAAGTATTATATACCTATATGGATTGCAACAATAAGCGCGTACTTTTCTTATTACAATCTTCCCTTTTCCGCTGTTACTACTGCTGTTGTTAATGCTGCGCTGCTAAACTGATATTGTGAGTTAATGGCAAGTGAACATTATAATACTCCATTGTTACTTTCATAGAATGATGATGAGATGGCAAAAAATTTCTTTCATCAAATCAACCCTTCCACCACCACCAACACTCGAACAAGTAACTAGTCGACACTCTCTTCTTACTCGTCTAATTCTAACACTTTGCGACTTTGACTTGACTCCTCAGCTTCATTACTATTATTATTACGGAGAATCCTGCAAGGCTGTGTACTTTTTCGGCCACCTCATCTTGTGATGTTGATGATGATCATCATTTCATTTCAATGTGGGTATTATGACGATCATGATGATGGTGATTTTTTTTTACTTTATTCACGATTCCTTTCCTACATTCACACAAAAGTGTTGACGAAAGAGAAAAAAGTACAAGCTTTTAAGGAACAAGTATAGCTGCATATTACGATGCCTCCCTGCCTTCCTTAGCCCCTTGTTCATCAAATGTCAAGTCATTCCCAGAGAGAGAGAGAAAAAATGCGATTGTTTCATGTGGTCTTTAGTTAAAAAAATGTGTATGAAAACTAACTTTGTTGAGTTTACACTATTAAAGGGCTTTTGTCCATTGTGAGAAGCATCACATCAACATCATCACCTCAAACTTCTCTGATAAATAGTATTATTTAGCTGTATGAAATCTGTCATGAGATGTGATATGGTTAGGTTTCATTTGATTTGGACAGGACAGGAGGGAGTTGTTTTGTTGTTGTTGTCCTGTGTGAACTTATTTTTTAAGGAATAAAAGGGATGAGGATGACGAAAGTGCTTTCTCTTTGCACTAAACACTTTTGATAAAGAGTTGATTTCATTGTATTAAAAATGGACAAAAGGAAGGTGTCAAATCAAATCATGCGATGATGAGAGGAATAGAGATGAGCTTTTATGAGTTCGGGTTCGCAAGGTCTTTTGTTGGCTAAGTTTATATGCATACATAATTAATGGAGTGATGAAAAGGGATTTAATTTCTTGTAAATGTTTAGTTAAACAAATGAGTAGAGAGATATGTTATGATGTATGGTTAATAAAATTTGCACATAAGATTTCATAAATTTACATAGTTGTTCCAGCACAACATATAATTTTATTTTTTATAGGAGAAAATGTACCATCATTAATGATCAGTGATTCATGTCAGTTACTATTAACAATACATGTTGCGCTCTTAGTAGCAAACAACAATCAAAAATTAAAAACTCCTAATCCTATTCATAATATTATGATATACATAGGGCATACGCAGAGCTATTAAACTATTTTAAACTAAAAATTAAATATTTTTTTGCATCAGTTGATCAACATTATTTGCTTAGTAATTCTTAATTTATGCAAACAAACAATGCAAGTTATATTTATGCCCCATAATTATGATTACGACCATTATTCTTTAGGAAGCTTAGAGAAGTCTTTACAAAATCACATTTGGAATCTACTTTAATTCTAAACATGATTAAAACTAATACCATGGAAACATTTTAAAAACATAAAGTGACAGTTAAACAATACGGAATATATTTTTGTATTTTTAAAACAAGTAAATTATGTAGTTTTTACCCAAAAAACAAATAATAACAAACAAGTGCAACAATACTGAAGCAGGCGTGCTTATTTAAGTACGTAGTAGAACGCATTATTTAAAAACAGAACACTTGGCATTTCATCAATGAAACAAAAGTTAAAAATCCTCATTTTAAGTACACAACAATCATTTTTCAAAAACTGTATTAAATATAAAGTACAAATATTAAGAACAAGTTGTCACTATACAAAAACTTCAAAGTCTTTATTTTTCCCTTTAGAAGTCTTGTCTCTCGCTACTTCCTCCCCATTTTCAGTATCCCTATCATCACCAATACCCTCTTCATTCGTGCCCTTATTATCATTACTGCTACCACTTCCACCTTCTCCAGGATCTCCTTCATCATCATTTTTTGGCACAAAATTTTCAGTTTTCCTTCTACGAATTGGCTTCTGTCTGCTCGGCACTGGAAGGCTACTTTGATCAATACTAAAAGTACTTATATGACTAATATCACTATCACTTGCATTGCTTCTTAACGTGTCCCCATGGTTTTTAGGATGAGTCAGGAAGGAAAATTCATCCACTTTTTGAAGATTATTTGAAGACGACGAGTTACTATTACTTTCTATGGGAAGAGGGGTAGGTCTGTTAGTATTTGTCGAAGAGCTCGCATTAGAAAGGAGACTATGAGTCGTGGACACTTTTCTCGTGGGATTTCCTGTCGGGGAGCCTTCCCTCCCCTTGTCACTATTATTTGATGTTACTTCGTCGTCCTCACTATACGAGACTCTCTCGTGATAACCATCATCCTCATCTGGCTCTACTCTACTGCTAGGCTTGTGTTGAATAGTTATGATCTCATTGGAAAGTGAAGTTTCTGTAAAAATTATTGGATCGTGATCGTGTGGCTGAACACTGCTGGAAGACTCTGCTACGTTTCCCATGTCAGGTAGACAAACAGCATCTTGACGAAATATAGAGGATGGTCCGTAACGAAGTGGTACAGGGGCTATTTCTGCGGTTAGTGAGGATGCGCTAGTGTTTGGCATGGAGTTGGATTGTGGGAGGGTTGGCAGAGGTACCAAATCATCTGATGGGTTTCGTTGCGTAGGTTCCTTTTGAATAATTGGAGGACTTAATGGCTGAACCACCAAGGTTTTTTCTAATTCAGCACGACATTCATTAACTTCCGCGATGGTCATGTATCTTCTGCCGTCATCTCCTTCATCCGTTTCGTAGCCTTCATTTACCCGACCTAACATTTCCATTGGAGAGTTACCGGGCAGATCTTTAATGTAAATGGAAGTATCCGTCGGAGTTCCTCTGGAAGCGTGCTCTGATTTTAAACTGCTATTTTTACTGCTATGAGCACTTGAAAGCGTTACTGATGGTAAGGGTGGTAGTTCCTCGAAAGGTGGAGGGGATGGTTTTCTTCCAAATATTGATGTTGTTGTCGGATAAGCTGCGGAGTTGGGAGGCCCATGATTTGTCGAGCTGGTTGAATAAGGACTTGTATCATTCTCCGCAATTGTGCTTAGCATCATAGCCGCAGCGCTGGTGGCATTGGCGGGATGAGTTTGGTCATAAGGGGGAGGACTTGGAGTAGTGTTTCCTTTCACTGGTGCGAGATTGTTATTATTACTCTGGACATGATTAGTTGTGAGTGTTGCTACTGGAGGTGCTGCAGGAAGGGGTTGCTGGACATAATGAGATTTTTGCGGAGAAGTTCCGTAATTAGAGTTATTATTGTTCTGATTCTTTTTAGCGTAAAGTGGAGTAGACTGTGGTGGTCCTGGTGGAGTTGTTGGCACAACGGCTGGGGATCCATACCCTGGATTCGTTGTGCCTGTTGGCAAGCCATCGCCATTTGTGTACTGCGTTTTCCCCACCATTTTGGTCGCTGGTGGTGGTGATGCTGCGGTGATTTGTAGGTGTGGGTTGATTTGATTCTCCTTCGCAACATCCGGAGTAGGAACTCTGGGTCTAGAATTTGGAAGAAATCCTTTTTCGGGAACGCTTAGTGAGTTACTTGATGGACGGTGAATGGCTCTGTTTGAATGTCTGGCATCTTTACTTGATCTTCTGTTCATCAGCCTCTCATATAAAGACGGTCTATGGTGTCCATGGTACCCTAATCCTAACCCTCCATTCACTGCAGAGTTAGCCCTGTTCCTACCAAATAAACTGGAAGAACTGGAAGTTGATCGGAAACTTTCTACCCGTGAGAGCTGACGTTGCAGCCATGTTTTTCTTCCATCAGCTAAAGGTGATTCCGCGACACTCTCCTAAAAATCAAATATATTAATTAGGATTTAGAATAAAAAAGCAACATTACTTTGATAAATACAAACTGAATAGTGTAAGTCCTTACATATTCAGCATAAACGTCATCAGGAACAGCACTGTGTCTCTTGACAGAACTTAAGTCAGCGTACACGGATTCAATTGGATTAACTTTCAATGATGCCGTTGAGCCTTGAGGTTCAGTCTTTCGGTACCTCTCGGATGCGATATTGTAGGGTAAATCTTGTGGTACGACTTGCTCCCAATACTGGTCCTTCAAGAGTTCAGGATGCTCCTCATGCATTTCGTCAACAACCATGTATGACACCTGAAGAAAAAGGGAATTAAACACTGCTAATATTTGTTCGATCTATCAAATTCAAAGAATGTTAATGTAAAATAACTGCTCACTTTAATGTGTCTGTCTATTAGCCAGTTAAGTTCAAAGTCATCGTCATCCTCACCAAAAGGGTTGATTAATGTTTCGGCAACTTTGAGCCATCCAATGTAAAAGATAAACTAGAAAAGATAAGATTGGAATCATATTATAATTTAATGAATTATTATGCTTTGAAATATTTTTAAAATGAAATAGTGAAAAATTACATACCTGCAACGATAAAAATATTGGAAAATATAGATCTAAATTATAGCCTGGATATACCAAGGCTATTAGTTCTTGGTCCCTTGGGGTAACCCACTGGCGTCCAATCAGGGCGGCGAGAAAATATGTGTATACAGCTAGGGTCACGACCTATTGAAACACCCAATTTGAAATTTAATTATTTCCCCATTTTGTAAAAAAATATTTTGACCATGTGGAATTTTTTAAAGGACATACCTGCGTGTACACCAATGGAACACTGACATTGTCAAAGACCATAATACGACCCAGCTTTCTCCGGAAATCGGACAACTCAGTGACTATAGTTTGCACCATATGGTCCGATTGTATCCGTCCCTCGTGACGGGCTCGGTTGATCAGGTTTGAAGCCCAAACGACCGGCATCCAGAATTTGAGCACTTTTGCTTTCTGATCCATCTTTTCGTAGATTTTCATTTCACTTTCTGTCATCAGTCCTATAAAAATATGAATCAAGTTTAGTTATTGCCATTAAACCCCTTTTAAGATAATTCATTCAATCAGGCATTAAACTGCACTGCACTATTCATACCAGTGTCAACCAAGTGCTGCATCGTGGGAAATCGCTTCTTTACCCGAAAACTTATTCTTTGAAGGCAAATGATGTAGGATAACATGGTGTACCGCATGATGGTTCGGCGGAGTAGACGTCCTCGCTCATCCTACGTAACAAAAAAATTAAAGGTTCATTAATATCGTGACTGCTTTCGTAACTGTCATAAGTAATATTAAATGTAGCAATATCCATTCAAATTTATGTGACAAGTTATCATAAAATCAAAAAAGGCTATAAAATATCGCTTTCCAGTGCGGTACAGTGATTCTGTTTAAAATTTTACTTTTCAAACAGCTAAGGAGAAAACATAGCCTAATGCAACTCATTAATACAAAAGCAGGACGTAGCTGCTAATTGTACTACTCCTCCCAAAAGAGGTGGTCTCTAGTTTATCTTAATTTGTTCTCCTTGATTCGCATTGGTTGTAATATTATTACTTGGAGGATGGTGCCACTAACAATTCTAGAAAACTTTTTTTTTTTACAAAAAAAGGAAAATAGGCATAGTTTTTCTACGCATCAATAAAAATTTGGCCTTGAATTGAAACCATGACAAAACAATGCAATCACATAGACTTACATACTGACAACTGATAAAAAACGAAAAAATCGTGATTATATTCAGCAGTACTTATTTATAACTTTTTATGACAAATAGTCCCCGAGACATGAATACAAGCAAAGAGAAAAAAAATCAAACACAATCCAATAACCCAACTTGCATTTATTTATGTATGTAGTTTTTACTAAAAATATTTTCACTGCATCATTCTCCTTCAATCACATCCCCCCACCATGATTTGTGCATAAAGAAAGAATTCCAAGAAAAAGAATTGTGGATGATTGGCTAAAAATTCCATATATTTTTTATTCATATTCAATCATTGAAAAACTGCAAAGAAGAATGACGCCACAAGTTGCAAAAATCCTAAATTCCACTGTATTTTCTTTCAGTAGCAAGCACCGCACTGTCATTCCATCAGTTCGCTCTGCTCTCCCTCTTTTCTATTCTTGCTCTCGTACAAGTATGTTAATAATGACGGTTTAATAACTATTTCTGAATTCTCTTCACTTTTTGGCCAATATTCTCATAGCCTCAAGTACAAAATTCATGATTTATGATGCATCATCTTCCAACTCTGTCACAAAAAAACTAGACATAGGCACTAGAATTTTCATTCAAAGTACTCACGACTTTCAATTTTTTGCTATTAGAATTTTCATACTTTTCGTATATCTCATCGTTGACTATTATTATTTTGCTACCGTCTATCTATTCTATTTTATCATTCCAGCAAAGCAAATACTCCGAGTTTGATATTGGATGATATTATAATCCACCAACAAAACCAAAGTAAAAAGTGATGTAAGAAAAATTCTATTACATACCCAAAATTCATAATACAAAATACCTTTTTTCATCTTGGGTAACGTAACATACTAATCAAATGGCAATGGTAGTGTATTTTTAATGTCTAATTACACAACATCATTTGCGTCTCTTCATCATTCACATCAACATGTGTATAGAAGGAAACATAAAACACAATGAATCATGATGGTAATTTCCAGCTTTTCATGCCATTTTAAAAATTAAATCATAAATCGGCGTGACTGCTTACTTGTGTAGCTGTCATATATATTTTATGTGAGTTCGATTGAATGGAATAAATTCTATGGTCTATGGGATAATGTACAAGTTTAAATACTAGCCAGTAGTTGTGTTCCTTCCTACGTTATACTTACATATATAGATCTACATTTTACCAAATATCCTCCATGTAATTATGAGTGTAGTACTATTTATCTTTTTTAATTAAAAATAAACGCCTTGCTTTGATTACTACACGGTGGTGGCGGCCTGGCATGATATTCGACCTTCATGACCTTCTTCTTCAGAACAATCAGTTCATTTTGGTAAAAAAAATACCTAATGAGGCATATAATTAAGGACAGGCAAACGTTTTGGACGAATAAAATATAATATTAAAGCGTTTAATCATTAATATTGAAACCAATCTATTAGAAGCCAATGTATACAATGGGAGTATGCCTGAAGAAATCGATAATTGCAAATTATTGTCAAATGAATGGGTTGGGTGTGCGGAGCGGTAAGAATTTACGTACTTAGATATAAACGGAAATGCGTACGTTAAATTATTAAGTCTAGTAATGAGTGTAGGACGCTTAGAGCAAAATAAATTTTAATTCCGGTGCTTGGGCAAGTACAATTTACAAAATAACAAGTTCAAAATGTAAACATATTCGACATTAGCACGGAAACTGGTTAGTGATCAAGATTGTGATTCAGGCATGAAAGGTAATTATTACCCAATCTTTTACTACAGTTTCATTGAAAAAAAATGTTTATCACATGGCCTAACCCACTCGCAAAAACATGCACAATTTTATTCATAATTATGATGATAATAATTTTAAACATGAGTTACCTAGAAGGATGGATAGTTAGATGGATTGGAACTGAGCAACTTCAGGTTTTCCTTCTGATAGCAATAATGGTAGACAATAAATATGAGATGTAAGACGGCAAGAATTTAAATTGTACTTAAATACACATGAAAAAAGATGCGTGGAATTTACATTTGCATCGCAATATTCTGCCTTGCAATTATTATTTAGTAACCAAAGCTATCTCATGGTTTTGTCGTGTCCTTCGATTTTTTTTCAAACGATTCGAAATCTAATGGAAAAACTCAAGTTGACCAATTCTTGATTTTTCACCATGGACCTATCTGTTAAATTCCTCTTTTATTTTTTTCTGTTTCTATATCCTTTCAATTTTTTTTGTGTTTATGGACACTTGAAAAGCTTACGCTACTTTGATACTCTGTTTAAATCTGTTTACTATTTGCACAGCAGCAAAATGATAGAGTCTGATAGATAGAGACAAATTAGTCAAGAAACTTATAATTTAATATCTGGTATTATTTGGATATAGAGAGACCTTAGCTTTTTTAAATTCAAAGAATTCTATTTTTCATCAATAATTTAAACCACTTTTTTGTTGTGTAGCTACCTATGTATAAACAAATTGTTTGCTTACGAGCAAGAGAAAGATGGATTCAAGGTGACCTTTCCAAATATTTTTATCCTTGCTTAAGCGGAAAGCAATTTTTCTAAAATTTCTCTCAGCAGGATACTAACAGATTGATTTTTCCTTGTAATTGCTATTTCTATGATCATTTCATTTCTTTTTCAGAACCTAGCTTGCATTTTTTAATTGTAGACTTAAGCAATTTTTCGAGACGATACGTAGCCAAGATCGATTGGGAAGTCATCCCATTTCGATGTAAAAATAAAAACGAGAACTTTTAAATATGCTCGAAATTATTTCTACTCTATTTCAACTTATGTATGTAATTTTAATTTACATTCATACAACCACGTTTGCATGGTATAGGTATTTAAATTCGCAAAAAATGCATGGTAATAAAATCAAGTGGTTTAGGTACATAAAGTTTACACAAAATGAAATTTCGCAAACCATTTAAAATACCTAAAATAGTTCCGTTTGTATCTCACATTTTTGTATTTGACTACATTACATGTTTGCATTAGATTCGTTCAGAATATAGCTTGTCTGACTTTGACTAAGCTCGTTACTTGCCCTTCATTACACATCCTTTTCATTCGATTATTCATCGTTCCTCCTGCCCAACTCTTTTCTCTCTGACATTATCATCATGATGGGAAAATTCCCACCTTATATTCTTTTCTTGAAGACGTTCCTCAATACCGTGAGCACGTACATGACAGTACATGGAGAAGAATATTATTATCCTCACTTGAGAATTTTTATGATTTAGTCTATTTTTCAAGCCAAAAGTGGCCAGTGCCGTCATCTACTCTGTAATCCAACCATCCATCCAGCATCCAGCAATCTGAAGTCGTGAGATATCACCACGCCACGATACCATGGAATTATAATAACAATAGTAACAATACCAATTATTATTGCTACGATAGTTTGGATTTTGGATGGGATAATAGGATAGTAGAGGAAGGTGTAGAAACACATTACTAGTTTTGAACAGGGAATCATTGCCGTCGCCGTCATAACATAATCATCTGCATGATGTGCCGATGCTGATGTTATGATGGTCATGTTCCACCTCGCCCTCGTCCATTATACTTATCTTGAACACGTGACTATTCCTATTCGAAATTTTGTTAGACAAAGTAAGAAATCGTGAAAAATGAATTTTCATACTTTTTACACTGTAACGTATGATGCATGTTTTAATCTAAGTAATTGTTAAATTTTTTTTAGCATCAAGTTGTCTTGATCATACACTCATATTTAATGTTTATAATTAATTTGACTTTAATGAGACCATATGAACGCAAAGAAGTGGATGATTGACCTGATCCTGGAGATGGGATGAAAGTTGTGTTTTATCATTAACATAATGCAGATGTAACCGCCCCATTAAAGTGTAAACATATTTACGCTTAAACTTTTCCACTAAATCAATTTATAAGCTTAATAAAATATTTGTTAGAATATTTTGGAACTTGGCAATGTTTAACTCAATACATAATTGAGATTTCAGGGTTTTCTCTACCTAATTTATGTGACTTGGGCTAGATCAGACCCATTTTTTTATATCCGTAGCCTTCGTTCTGCAAATAATTTTACGATTAATACCTACTCTGATCTTGATAGGTACGCGAACGTCCAAAATCTTGAAACACTAAAAATGCTTTAAAATGCTGACATATGAAGTTGACTCGCGACTGACGGATGGCTTGCGTCTTCAATTGTCTACGGATGCAAATTGCATTCTTTTTTTTATTGTTTCGAGAAAAGTACACAAATCAGGCATTCAGGCATACATGGAAAATGTCTGCTTTGCACGCACAAACACAATAAAACAAACACTTGTCGTCATTATCATTATCTTTGCAATAAAAGCTTTGGTTGTTTTTGTTGGCCAAATCCTTCCTAGCTTCTAGCTTCTACGCTAGATTACATGGACTATTAAATGAAGTAGGAAAAGTGTGGTGATGTTGTACGTGGAAAAGCCTTCAAAATGGTGTGCTATCAATTATAATGAAGTTGTTTTTGCGATGGTTAGCTTGATATTTGTAACGTCCTGGGAATATTTTTTTTTGGGTAAAACAATGAAAATGGTTACATGATGAATATCTACTTACATTTCAAATAGAGTACGATACGTACGATAAAGAAAATTTAAAGCTAATTAAACCTTTTATTTTTCAGCTTGGGAGAAACTTAGGCAGGTGAAACGCTGTTGGTTTTTTTGATGGTTCAACATGCGTGTGACCACACCATGCGACGCCAAATGGTAAGCGAGAATAAGGAATAGTAAAAAAAATATTCTCTAAATTACAAGACTATAAAGTGAACAGCCAAGGTAAGGCTTTTGAGAATAGTCATCGTTTCATATCAATTACAAATTTTTATTTAAAAAATGCAAGTGACATGATCGCTCTGGTACAACAAATATTTGTCTTTTATATTTCAAATTATTGTGATGCTTTACGAAGAATGTAGTGACTAGGAAGAATTTCGGCTGTAATTGGCCAACGAGCCATCATGAGAGTGTGAGTAAACTGCAATGATAATAAAAATGTGCTCAATGAAAACATTTACCTGACTGCCAAAAGTTTTCAGGTACCTGCAATGAAGGGCTGCTGCAGCAGCAGAAATCCTTGTTTTTAAGTGTTGTTATGGTCACACAATGCATTTTTATTAGTTTACTAACTACTCTACTAAAAGAGCTATCTGTAGAAAAAAAGAGGAAATGAAGTTAAGACCCACAAAACACTACTCGTTTAAGTGTACAATATGAAAAAAATATAAATAAACAGAATGCAATTTTACGTCTGATTTTAATGTGCACTTCGTGATTAGTTTTGTGTCTTGTATGACAATGGTATTTAAATGGTAAATGACAAAATGTAATTGTTTGCCTGTGTGGAAATTCATAATATTTGTGTACAGTCCGTTTTTTCCTCAAATTAATTCCGATGACTATGGCCATGTGAAGTTTTTGCTCGTAGTTTTATTACTAGGAAATTTGAGGAGCTGCATTAACGTAAAAATACAAGAACCTCAAATTTCATTACTTGAGAGAATCGAGAATACAATCTGAAAATTCCAATATTATTAATTAAAAACTTAATCTAATGTATGCATGTATTATTGCTCGAATGATATTTTTTAGAAGTAATTGAAATAAAAAATTGTTGACTTCATTTCAAGTTGACTAACTTTCAATGCATTTAAAAAAAATCCAATACATTTGATTTGACATTGTATCAACTTTAGAATTTGATGGCAATAAAACTATAATAATAAAACAATAAAAGATTGATTTGTCTGTCTACGTTGCAGTTTACTCATATAATATGCCTTGCAGATTGCCAATTAATTGCACTACTGCAAAATAAATTTATAATAAGTACCTTGTACTTGTCATGTCAATTGCAATTATTGTATGAACATACCATATAGAACGCATGCATTTATGTTTTTATTCTGTTGCGTTGTTGGCAGTGCGTTGGTTGTGCAATAAATGCATCGCTGTCATGTCATCCTAGCCAGCCAGCCAGCCGACTTTTGAAAAAAAATGCTACTTGAAATTGATGAGTCCTTTCTCAAACAAGCAATGCACCGTAGTGAGCTACTGAGCATATTTCTTTCTTTTTTTAAAGTCACTGCCTTATGTGACATTGACCAATTCTATCAAAAATGCAGATGCATAAGGTAGAAATTCAGGTAGAAAGGCAATCGACATACATATATACATGTGCTTGCGAATAATACCTAAATATAAAGTAAATGTATGAGTATTTGTTGTGTACACAATCGTTTAAAAAATCGTATTAATCAATCAAGTTAATAATAAACATAATCTTTTGACTTGTACATACATCTCTGCGTTCTCAATATAATATTTTATTCGTTAAAGTTTTAAAATAGTTTTTTTTGCAATTAATTAGAAATCAAAATGTATTCCGCAATAGTAGAAGTATTATAAAACCATACACAGAAAACTGATTGAAAATATTATATTTTCGGAAAGAAGAGAAAGACAAAACTATATTCTATACTCTAATCGGGATCAAAAA